>CM067374.1:116853956-116901456 GCA_034401795.1 Chaetoderma sp. LZ-2023a | reverse complement strand
TGCAGGAAGGAATGATTAAGGAAATGGAGATTGGTAATGGCCACACCACTTGACCATACGCGAAGCCATATTGCATCTTCTGATATACCCATCCAGCATCTATGATTGCAGGGATTTCATTTCTGCTACTACTGCCTATCGTCGCAATAACTCGCAGCAAAAATGGATTCAATATATTAGCAGAATAGTTCTGTCATTGGAGATGACTATTCACATTTGGGTTTCTGATTGCTAATCTGTTCCATAAATAGAAACACTGAGATGTGGCCATTCAAATCAGGTAGCCTGCTTTGCCAAACTACTAAGCGATCATAGAGGCTCGCACAGGATTGTGGTTCAGTTGGAAACATACTCATTTGAATATGTCTAAATGAATCAATAATATCTATGTCTCCTTAAGGGCGGAGGCCTTTCACCATGTAAACACTTAGAAACATCAACACTATTTCCGTTTAAATACATTTTATGTAGGATATTTTGCAACAAAGAATTCAATAGGTATGTGCTTGTTTGCCTGTATCTCATATCAATATGTATGCATATATAATCTGCATCTTACTTGTAGCCCAGTGCAATTGGAACCCGGTTCTTGGAGAAAGGTCAGACGATCTAAACTCTATCAAAGCTGAATTGACAGTGGTTCCAATAGGTCCAGGATTTTCACAGTCACAGATGGAATGCAGCAATATCTGACTAGATCCAATTCCTTCGCTGATCTAAAGAAACATACATCTCTCTTCACACATCAGGACTGGGACAGCTACAGTTAAGTATAACTTGCTACAGCTACAGCTTCGTTGGAATGTGTTACGTAATTTCAATGGAAGATCTCTAGAAATAAGCTTATAATCAACTCCAAGGGGAGATATAATTTCATAAAACATCTTCAGTTGCCCTGTCTTTAATACAAGTTGTATATGAATAACTTGCGACATTATAAAAGAACGTTTTCCTTGTTGGTAAATCCTTTTAACAACCTCACCCCCAATTCCATGCATATAAAAGCATGCATATGTTGGACAATAGTTTGTCATAAAGACTGCAGTTTAAAATGAATAACACGTCGTATGTGGACAATTATGTGGAACCGTCGCTATTGATTATGATAACTACTAGATTTTCCAGGTAGATAAGTCAACAGCCCAATAACAGGTTATTTGCATAATTAAATGGGCCTTTTCCACTGCATCCATCCATCATATGACGTCATAATAAACTACCTGACGTATAGAATGACACCACAATCAATGATGTCATTATGATGTCATGAATGACGTAGATAAGTACGTCACGAATGCATAGTTTAAGACGGACTATGCGTTGTTGTACGAATTGTATGTCTTTACTACTTAATAAATATCCTGTTGGATAACAGCTTAACTGTATAGTTTTCAGGAAATTAATAGTCAGGGAATTCGGGGATCGATCAGTCTCAACACTTAGTTAGCAATGGGCTAAAGCTAAATAGCTAAAGCTGGAAAAGTCCATTAAACTCATAAATTTTCCAGATGTTTTTTTAAGATTAAATCACAGTTAAACAGTCCCATGTCTACGCTGTTCCATAATTGCCGTCGTACGTCTCCGTACACCACGTCGCCCGCGACGCGAGAGCGCGTCGCGCGTCGCCCGTAGATAGGCCAGAACGTAATGTACTTTTAAGTTTGAGTTCGCGGAGCAGTGGAATACAAAGTATCGGAATTACATGGTGAATGCATATTCTCGCTACCGAGAAAATATGCCGGATTCAAATAAGGGTCAAAAGTAATTATATTCCCACAATTTTTATTTATCGACCGATTCCCTTAAAATGTTCATAGTTACCTAGTTCCAATAGGAAATCGTCGGTCTATCGTGGAAACCTACAGTATTCCATCGAGAATTCGAGGGAAAACTCTCGGAAATACATCTCAAAATTGCACAAAATACAAGTTCATATACTATTCTATCATAGCTTCGTATATTTATATTTGACACCGCTATAAATTATTGCCCGCTGCGCTTACCCACATGCTATAGACAACGCCTACAATTGGTACATGGTCCCTGTGCCGACATGGAATTGGTAAATGGGCCTGCTCTTTGACCAACAGGCGCGCCAATATACACTTGGTACATGGGTCAGCCACATTAGCAACGCATCAGATTGGTTATTGGGACGGTACGCATACATGCGCGTTTAAAAGGCTCATTTGTATTTATTGATATTTTCATGATTGATTACTGGTCGAATTGCTTTATTCATCAATATTATGATTGGTTAAAATTAAACGCATTTGCGATTTAAACCCGCCCTCAATAAGATTTTGAACGGGATGTCGACGCTTATAAGCCTACTGTGTAAATAAGGAATTGGCTGATTTAATTTCGCAAAAATACAAATATTCTTATTGGCTAAATGATTTGTATTTATTATCCAATAAATTGCCAGCAATAAGTGTCCAAATATTGAGATTTAGTATAACGTACAGTTCGCAATATATACTATACAAAAATGACTAATCTCGCAATATCTATTTTACGATTTTGTCACAATTTTTGTTAGTGTCTAATTGATTGGCCGATTGCTTAGCTGATTGAATGGCTGATTGATTAATTATCTGATCGATCGCTTGATTAATTATCTGATTATCTGATCAATTGTTTGATTGATTGACTGACGGATTAATCGATTGATTGAATGAATGAATGAATGAATGAATGAATGAATGAATGAATGAATGAATGAATGAATGAATGGATGGATGATTGATTGCATGAATGAATGATTGATTGATTGATTGATTGACTGGTTGATTGATTGATTGATTGATTTTTTGATTGATTGGTCGATTGATCGATTGAATCGAATCGAGACGAATCGAATCGAATCAATTCGATTCGATCGATCGATAAATCAATCGATCAATCGATCATTCGATCGATCGATCTACCTATCCACCTCTTACGACCTATCATATCCGTGTAAGTAGACAGCCATGTATGGGCATAGCCATTGCTTCGCTTCTGGGGTTTCACATCCTTGGTTGTCCTTAACAAGCGAGTTAGCCGGTTATGTATGTATGTACATGTACACATATGGTAACCCAGTTCTGACATTACCGTCATAACAGCTGATCCAGACGTGTTGTACGGTTCTGTAGGTCTATACAGAGACACGTCGTTACCGTCATAACAGCTGATTCAGACGTGTTGTACGGTTCTGTATGTCTATACAGAGACACGTCGTTACCGTCATAACAGCTGATCCAGACGTGTTGTACGGTTCTGTAGGTCTATACAGAGACACGTCGTTACCGTCATAACAGCTGATCCAGACGTGTTGTACGGTTCTGTAGGTCTATACAGAGACACGTCATTACCGTCATAACAACTGATCCAGACGTGTTGTACGGTTCTGTAGGTCTATACAGAGACACGTCGTTACCGTCATAACAGCTGATCCAGACGTGTTGTACGGTTCTGTAGGTCTATACAGAGACACGTCGTTACCGTCATAACAGCTGATCCAGACGTGTTGTACGGTTCTGTAGGTCTATACAGAGACACGTCATTACCGTCATAACAGCTGATCCAGACGTGTTGTACGGTTCTGTAGGTCTATACAGAGACACGTCGTTACCGTCATAACAGCTGATCCAGACGTGTTGTACGGTTCTGTAGGTCTATACAGAGACACGTCGTTACCGTCATAACAGCTGATCCAGACGTGTTGTACGGTTCTGTAGGGCTATACAGAGACACGTCGTTACCGTCATAACAGCTGATCCAGACGTGTTGTACGGTTCTGTAGGGATATACAGAGACACGTCGTTACCGTCATAACAGCTGATCCAGACGTGTTGTACGGTTCTGTAGGTCTATACAGAGACACGTCGTTATCGTCATAACAGCTGATCCAGACGTGTTGTACGGTTCTGTAGGGCTATACAGAGACACGTCGTTAACTAACTAGTATTATGCGATGGGTGTGGCGCGTCCAATGTACATAGCTTCTCCCACAGTAACGATCTATCAAACCCATTTTCAGTATTGATTTTGTCCGGGTGGGATTATGTCCGTGATCTGATGGGTAGATGGATGGAGAGATGGTAGATGGGTAGAATGATGGTTGGATAGAATGATGGATAGCTGGATGGATGGGGTGTGTGTAGATTGATGGATGGGTAGAATGATGGATGGACCAATGGATGGATGGATATGGATGTGTGGGTGGACCCACCCACCCACCCAGCCCACTACCACTCATCTATCCATTCTCACGCACAAATACCCCATCCATCCATCACTCGATCTTTCCATCAACCCTCTATAAAATACCCTACCCCTTTATCCCTCCATCCATCTAACATTCCATCCATCCATCCATCCATCCATCAATCCAGCCAGCCAGCCAGCCAGCCATTCATTTATACATACATCCTTCTATCCACCCATCCATCCACCAACCATACGTGTTCCTCTTTTTATATAATATTTACTGCATAATAATAGAGACTCATACACCCAGAAGCATACTATTATAATAGTATATATATATACACCTGTGCAAAAGTTAAGCACCAGCAAAAACAATAGAACGTAGAAACATGATGGTACAACTAGGCTGCCATACTTTTTGTCCCCGCGTTAGCTGACATAATTCCGAGTACGAAATGCACATGCATGCATGACTTCACGCCGCTTGATGTCCGTGCGTGGCGGGAAACAGCACACGTGTTCAGTTATGTAAAAGTCCAGTTTGAGGTGTAGAACATTACATACAGATTTAGGCGACAAGATTAGGAATTTTGTGTTCATGACCGTGGTTTATTTGTACAGAGAGAATTAGCTCTTGATTGTGAACCGCTATGGCAAGACGAAGGTTAAGTGATCGTGTGAAATGGCAAATCATAGGCATGCATACCACTGGTATGTCATGCAGAGAGATTGGCAGACAGCTGAACATTAACCATACTGTAATCAGTCGTTTGATTGCAAAACATGGGCAAACTAACGAGGTGAAGGACAGGCCTAGATCTGGAAGACCGAAGAAGACTACTGCCCGTGATGATCGAGCCCTAGTACGCCTTGTTAGGAGATCTCCATTCACCAACAGCAGAGTGCTCAGCCAGCAATGGGAAACGCGCAATAGAGTGTCAATGTCTACCGTCAAAAGGCGACTGTATGCTGCTGGCATGAAAGCTAGGAGACCTGTCAGACGTCCTCTCCTCACTGCACACCACAAAGAGGAGCGTCTGAGGTGGTGCAACGAAAGAAGACACTGGAACATGAGATCCTGGAGACGGGTACACTGGTCCGATGAAAGTCGGTTCCTGCTTCATGCCACAGATGGTCGAACTCGTGTATGGAGGTCCAGACGCACGGCGTACGACCAACGTAACATCATGGAAGAAGTTCCATTTGGTGGAGGTTCCGTTATGATATGGGGGTGCATCTCATTTGATTGTAAGCTGGATCTGTTGACTGTACCTGGAACACTAAATGGACACAGATATCAAGATTCCATACTGGATAGAGTTGTGGTCCCTCATTTTGTAAATCATGCACCTGGAACCCACCCTATATTCATGGATGACAACGCCCGACCACATCGTGCTAGAGCTGTGCATGAATACCTCCGCCAGAATGCCATCGAAACCCTACCATGGCCAGCAAGGAGCCCTGACATGAACCCTATTGAGCATATCTGGAACATTCTGGGAAACATGGTGAGAAGGAGGGATCCTCCTGTGCAGAACCTACAGGAATTAACAGACGCACTCCATCTTGAATGGCAACGAATACCACAATGGCGTATCAGTCGGTTGGTGACCAGCATGAGACGTCGTGTCCAGGCCGTCATCCAGGCACAAGGTGGATATACCCGGTATTAATAATGACAGTCTCAAACTCGTGCACAGATGTTAAACTTCGTTTTCAGACACCATTAATGACAATCTAGCCACGTGTGTCAACTGTAGGGCAATAGTTGTCAGTTGTGTCAACGTAACCATATTCAGGCCTCGTATATATATATACACCTGTGCAAAAGTTAAGCACCACCCTATTTTTACGTATATATAACGTAATAGTAGTGGTCTCAAACACGAGACACATACGTCTGAACAAGTTCTACCCAATGCGTTTCTTTCGCTTCCACATCCGCCATCTTTACAAATTTGGGTTATTATGTTGTACGCACGAGCTACGAACATAAAATATTTTTTCTTTACATAAAATAATTGTGTGTCTGTTATTCTTTAGATTACAACATAAAAATTATAGTTGATGTAATTTCATATAAACTTAATTATATGAATGACTTTAATCCATTTAATTTTTAGGAAATCACTTTTGAAGCAGGAGACATGCCTCCAACAAACTACACCTCATTAGCCCCGGCTGCAGACAGGGAGCATAAATCAAATATTCTTTCAAGAGGCATAGTGTCTTGTTGACTGTGATTCCACAAGATTTGCTTGCCAATCTTTTTCGCGACTGCGTCTAGTATAAGTATGTTTGTCGGTCTGTCTGTCGGAATTTAGGACAGATATGACAAAGCTGCCTAAGTTGCGATTAGGCGCCTTTGCACTTGTTTTAATGCCATCTTTAGGGTCTCAATAAACAGAAAATGGATGGGAATTTTAATTTCTCCAGTTGGGCAATTTACAGTGTCATTCGTGGTCATTTGTCTAAAGTATATATCAGTATAGGCATGAAGATTCCATTACTTTTGGCACCTATTTCGTATATTCTGAAGGCTTTATCGTAGAATTTATTTACATGTAAACCTGTCTATACAGGCTACCCTGGGTACTAGGAAAAGGTGGCCTTTATAGACGTGGGGACTATACATACAGGATAAACTGTATTGCTACAATTTATATAGTTTGCTTGTATTTCTATGAAATAGTTTCATGAATCTTTATCATACTGTTCTTAATAATGTCCAGTGGAAGAGTTAATTACAGAGTACTTTCGTGCTGTGTACATGCAGTTGGAAACATGCGCTCGTCTTTACACCAAAGACTTACGCTGGGGTATGTATTTCAGACGTCTGTTTTGTCAAAACTAAGATTTTGCGTTTGAAAAACAAATCGCTTAAATACCTACTATTGCAGTGGTAAACTCGGATACATGGTTACGTATCCAGTTAAAACACATTACAAGGATAACGAGGTCACAGGTTATTATTAGGAATAGACATTTCTGTGTGTCTGAGAATGAGCCAAGGCCGAATTTGGCAAAAAATGGGAAATGGGTGACTAAGGCTGGTGGAACAGGGAGTGGGGTGGGTGGGGGGGGTGCGTTGTGGACATGTCCCCATCCAAATATACAGGGATATATCTGTAGCAATGTCAAATGTATCTCACTTGTATCTCGAGCAGTTCTTACCGTATATTTCAAACCAGCCAGGTACACTTTAAGTTTTTGCATATTTAATGAGCTAATTTGCCTACATCCATGATGGTCGCATCAAACACATAAAACCGTGCTCTGAGACGTCCAGATGACAGAAGAAGGTGATCTTGGTGTCTAAAAATGTGATATCTGGGCTCAGGGAACCTGATTCCTATCATTAGAATGTATATAGTCTTTAAATTTGCGAATTAGGTCACATGATCATCAAAATCCAATATGGCCACCATTACGTGTTGGTGAATGATACCTCTTAGTTTCTAAATGTCGCATGCAGAGCAAATAGGTGGAGAGACTGCCTATTTAGAGGTCTTAGCAATGCAATCTAGCTAGTAATGTGTTGCTAGTGCCTCCTGTATAGATTGTATATGTCATGATCCAAAAAATCCAAGATGGGCGCATAATATTCCTAATTCTTATTTCGCAGCTCCTAAGATAATATAGCCAGATTATCTTGGTAGCTAGAAGGGGGTGTATGAGGCCAGGAAAATCTGTTATGGCATGTATGACACACCTAAGATATATATGTTTAGATCACATGAACCTGAAACACAAGAGTATGCTGATACTAAGGATTCGCAATGGTTAGACCAGGCCCTGAAACGTGATATAGCATGAGGATTAACTAGTGCTGCAGGTGAAAAGTTAATAACTGACAGTAGACAAGAAGTAGACCCCATAGGATCTTGGACTGCTTTTATGAAACAGAGTACAGATTCTGAGACAAAGAAAAGTGTTGTGGAGTATCTTGAGGTGGTTCCATTGCCCGCACGGGATGATGTGTGCAAGTGGTATATGGATTTGATTCTACAAATGGCAAATGACTTGGAACTGGATTGCATATCTCATGCAGATGAAGCTGTGAATTGTAAGATGGTGCTCATACAATGGTTACATGTATGATAACACTAATAGGTTGCGAGTCAAATTAAAGATCATGCACACAAAGTATCGTGTATTAGGATTCAAGGAATGGTGGATTGATGCAGGGTCTGTGACTAAGGAATCGGCTGACCAAGCTGAGGTCAGGCTCTCCTGAGATTCAGTATTGAAAAACATTGTAACAGTTCAAACACACCTTTGAGAAGTCATCCAACTCCAAAAAGTCGTAATGCTGTTTTGAAAATGTCAGAGTTTGTTGCACTTTGTGCCGAATTATTATTGACCACAGGGACAGAGTCGATCATGGTAGTAGAATATATTCGTGATATATCATCTTTGATATCTCTCATTAGTGCTGTACGTGAGATGAACATTGAACAACCCCTTCAAGCTGAGCGTGCATTATTTCCTCAGTTGTTTGCTTTCAGTCATGTTAATTATGCACGGTACCTAACATATCACCATGTAATGCTGCATAGACTAGACAAAAGAATGGATTTTGGGGCTGTCTGAACGGCGAACAATTTTCGGCGGTACATGGAGATCTCATTATTGAAACGACAATAAATCGTGAAGTGAAAGTGAAAGGTGGCCCAATGCAAGGTGGGTATAGTACACACATAGGAACAACAAACACATTCACCAAGACCAGTCATTAAATGGCAAGATTACGTGCAGCAATGAAAAATAAACTTCGCATGTTAACTTCATCAGAAGGTCGTTGTTAGGCCTAATGTAAGCATTAGCCAGGCTTTAGCTATGCCTTAGCCCTGCCTTCGTAGACTGTAATTATGTCTTAGCTATGCCTAATGTAGCCGTTGGTAGGCCTTAGCTAGGCTTAGCTAGGCCTAAGGTAGGCATTAGCTAGCCATTGGTAGACGTTAACTAGGCCTAAGGTAGGACATAGCCTGGCATTGCCAGGCCTTATGCAGACCTATGGTAGGCCTGTGGTAGGCATTATCTAGGTCTATGCGTTGGTAGGCCTTATCTGTGTCTTGGCAGGCATTAGGTGGGCCATAACTAGACTTTAGCCATACCTATGGCGAGCCGCAGCTAGGCCATGGTAGGCCATATGTAGGCAGGTGCTAGGCCTTAATTTTGTGTTGACTACGCCTAGGGAGTCTTTGGCAGACCTAAGATACGCCTTGGTAGTCGTTAAGTAGGCTTTAGGTACGCCTAAAGTAGGCCCTGGATAAGAAGTGGTAGGCATTAGTTAGGCCTTGGTATGACTTAAGTAGGCCGAGGGTAGGCCTTGACCATGTATTGGTAGGCATTAGCTTGGCTTAAGGTAAGTATTAGCTAGCCCTTAGCTATGCCTTGGTAGGCCTTATCTATGCCTTGGCAGGCATTAGGTCGGCCATAACTAGATGTTAGCCATGCCTTGGTAGGCCTTGCACACACACACACACACACACACACACACACACACACACACACACACACACACACACACACACACACACACACACACACACACACACACACACACACACACACACACACACACACACACACACATCCACACACACACACACACACACAAACACACACACACACACACACACACACACACACACACACACACACACACACACACACACACACACACACACACACATCCATTTATCCATCTTTCTACCAATCCATCATTCTACCCATCTACCCATCTCTCCACCCATCTACCCATCGAATCCCGGACATAATCCCACCCGGACAAAATCAGTGCTGAAAATGGGTTTGATATATCGTTACCGGAGAAGAAGCTATGAACACCGGATGCGCCACACCCAACGGGTAATACTAGTTAGTTAACGATGTGTCTCTCTATAGACCTAAAGAACAGTATAACACGTCTGGATCAGCTGTTATGACGGTAATGTCAGAACTGGGTTACCATATGCGTGCAGACATAAATAACCGGCTAACTCGCCTGTTAAGGACAACCGAAGGATGCGAAACCCCAGAAGCAAAGAAATGGCTAATCTAAAAACAATGGATTGACCCCCAACCCCCACCCCCACCCCCCCCCACCCCCACACACACACACATACAGAGGCGCACGCACGCACACACGCACACATGCACCTACATACACACGCACACACGCGCGCGCACCCAACAATCGACTTTCGAATTTGCCAGTACGAGTTATTGCATATAATTCTCCTCTTCTCCGATAAGGCTAAATTCCTAACCGCGTAAATTTCGGATAAACTGGCAAGTCCTTTGAAAAACCAGTCTAACGTGACAACACGTGGACAGGTATTTTCACACATTTGCCGGGAGGGGATTATCTTTTGTTTGTCTGACACGCTTACCCAGAACCGACGATCAAAATCTGTTTGGTGTGAGGGTGTAGACGACCTGTTTATTAGATGAATGGGTTGGCTATGTGACATGCTATATAACGGTCTAAGCCTCGCGAGACCTGTGGGTAAAGTCGAGGTATTCCACAGACCATTGTCTCGTTTCTAAATAACCCTTTCAACAAGATATGGGTCTATGAAGTACAAATTTATTTCTGACGCACGGAAGTCTGAATTTTTGGAAACTATTATCGAACTGGAAGTTGTTGCCGCATCAAACAGCAACCAGCTTCAAGATGAATTAGGTTTAAAATATGCCACATTACAATACTTCAATCATAGACGTTGCTGTATTCGGGTTATGGCATGGAATAAGGCGCGTGTATCATTCCAATCGATACAGGACCATAATGATTAGCACTGAGACGAACAGCAAAACCTGACTATGGCGGGAAGTTTTTGGGCCCATACCAAAGAGTTATTACTAAAAGCAAGGTCTCTTAATACAAGTCATTTACCATAGTAAATGCCATGTCTTGGGGATACACAATGCCGATTCTTTATAACTTGCGGTCTTACGACCACACGCCTCAAAAATCCATCATCTTGTGGCCCAAAACAACTGTCCACTATACACTATAGACAGGTTTGTTTGTATTTCATATATTAGCTGATTCCGATCAAGTTACCAACTTCTGATCACTCTTGTAGACTCACTCATTCTCGCTAAATAAGAAAATCTCAAACTTCCACGTAGTTTAAAAGCACTCAGACAAATTTATTATATACAGAATTTAAGCATTATCGGTGATTGTATCAATGTTTTGACACTTACAGTTTCAGAGAAAGAAATACAGGTGCTATTGTTACTGACAACTATTTGATGCCATTGTTGCCGAAGTCAACAAGAACGTTCAGTCAAATTATTTCAAAGTATCCAACTGGTATTATCTGGCGACCATGGGAACTACCTGCGTATTTCGAAAACATTTGGTTTGAAAGCTGATAGGATTTACAAGTCCCCGGGTCTTCTTTAACGACATTGAAATGCCATTGTTAACCCTTTCAAGATGAAGACGGACAAAACCTGCTTATACAGCGGTCTTGAGGAATATCCATCTGCAGGCCAAGAGAAGATGATTCTTGCAAATTTACCATTGGAATGACTGGTTTCATAAGTGAGCCAGTCATTCTCGTGATAGATTTTCAAAAATATTCTTGTCTTGGCCTGTAAATGAACATTCAATAAGCAAATGCTTTAATTTTCCTGATCAAATTTAGCCATTAAAGGGACAACATAACATTCAGGAGAGGCTTGCAGCTTGGAAACAATGTTGCTGAAAACTGTTGCTGTCATAGAGAGTAAAAGCTTGCAGCAGCATTGTTTCAAAAAGACAACAGTACTTATTGTATAAAGTAAAATGGCATTGAGTAATATACCTTTATAACATCCGCATTATTCCATGTAATAGAGGGACCCATTTAGCTAAACCACGCCCACTTCTAGCTATGCCCCGTCCAGTTATAGCTAAGCTCAGCCAGATTTCTAAACTGTAAACCCTGAACTCTCAGACTACCAATTTCAATATAACTACAGGTAACCGGCTGAATATTTTGGTACTAATTTGACTGGGTGCCGTTGCTATCAGCGTCCAGTCAAATTGGATTCTAAATGTTCAACAAAATGCTTAGTAAATAATAAATCGTAAACTTGACGGGGTATAGCATCTCCATGATGGAGTAACCCCTGTTGCCTAGATCATTGACTCGCAGCAGCTGTCAAAAGTAAAATTTTAAACTGTCATGTTATTTTAATAAACCTAAAAAACAGACTCTAAACTAACAAGACAACGCCCTCTCCTTAACTTTATTTATTAAAATTTAAAGTTTATTTATTTAATTATTTATAATTTTTATTTTATTTTATTTTATTTTATTTTCAAACACCAATAATTTATCTCGGCTATCAGGTTGAATAGAATCCCAATATACTGTCTCTGACACAACTCAAACGCTTGCGGTGTGGCGGGTGATTCTAACACCTCTGTCGGCGTCAATCGAGGCTAAATACGCTGTTTTCGTGTAGTCTATCCGATTTCTCGCAGCAATTTCTAAATGTTTTCAAATTTTCAACACACGTATTAAGTATCATCATGCAATACTACTATAACAAGTCGAACATCTTTGCAATATAGATTTTATAACGTTTTGAGGGCATATTTTTAAATAATTGAGTATATATTTTAAGGTTATATAATTTCCATCTAAGTATAGCAGGAAAATCGATTTTGACTATAGGACTTTAACAATTTTGATGAAAATAAAAAATTCTTATGTTCCTGTCTTCAAACGAAAAAGGACGCAAGAAAATTTTTTCCTACAAATCAGGGGCCGTATTCACGAAAGCGCGTAACTTACGCAGGGCATAACTACCTTGGAGAATATGACGCCATAATATTAAATGACGTACGAACATATATGACGTCATAATGACTCCAAGGTATTTATGGCAGGCGTAAGTTACGCGCTTTCGTGAATATGGCCCCTGATTTTTATATAGGTAGAATCTACACTAAACATAGATTCTAGCCTATAGTGTTAATTTGTTGGCAAAAATGTATTAATGGGAAATATATTGATTTACAGTTGAATAATATCCCCGGTTTTTCCACCCTCACATATATTCCCTATGGGACAGACCCGTGTTATATAAAACATAAAAAGGACGTAATTTGCACTTTGACAAGATTATTAAATTCTAGGCACATCATAAATACAACCGGAAAATGCCGATTTTATAAACATCGCCTCTTTATTTCATAGTAAATATCTGGACAAGACATACCGCCAAACTAGCGCATGCGCATTGAGATTTTGTCTCCATTGTTGAGCACGCACGCCCGCACGCACGCACGCCCGCTCGCCCGCACGCCCGCACGCCCGCACGCACACATGTAAGCGCAAATACACGTACGCACATGTACGCACAGACGCACATACACGCGCACGTACAGACGCACGCATGTGCACAGATACGACACGTATATACACACTTTAATGCACGCAAGCTCGCATGTAAACACACATATACACACACGCACGGATGTAATAACGCACGCACGGACGGCGAACCTAATACGCATGCGCAGGTGCGAAAATATGTGCACATTCAGACGTACATGCATGTAAGAATGCAAATATACACATACATACTCAGGTAACTATGAAGGGCTATGTCTATACATGGCTGTCTACTTACATGGCTATGATAGGTTGCAAGAGGTGGGTAGGTAGGTAGGTAGGTAGGTAGGTAGGTAGGTAGGTAGGTAGGTAGGTAGGTAGATCAATCGATCAATCAACGAATAAATCAAGCAATCAATCAATCAATCAAACAATCAAGCCAGCAAGCAAGCAAGGGAACATAGAATGAATGAATGAATGAATGAATGAATCAATCAATCAATCAATCAATCAATCAATCAATCAATTCGTCAGTCAATCAATCAAACAATCGAACAAATAATCAGGCAATCAATCAAGCAATTGAGCAGATAATGAATCAATCAGCCATTCAATCAGCTAAGCAATCGGCCAATCAATTAGACACTAACAACAATTGTGACAAAATCATAAAATCGGTTGCTGACGTTGATTGAATGATATTGCGAGATTAGTCATTATTATATCGTATACTTTGTAAACTGTGCGTTATACTAAATATCAATATTTGGACACTTATTTCTAGCAATTTATTGGATGATAAATACAAATCATTCAGCCAATAAGAATATTTGTATTTTTTGCGAAATTAAATCAACCAATTCCTTATTTACACAGTGGGCTAAAAAGCGTCAAGCAACCCAACCCCCACCCCCACCACGGTTCATAATTTTATAGATGGCGGGTTCAAAAGGCAAATGTGTTTAATTTTAACCAATGATAATATTAATGAATAAAGCAATTCGACGAGTAGAGAAATCAATCATGAAAATATAACTAAATACAAATGAGCTTTTTAAACACGCGTGTATGTGTACCGCCCCGATAACCAATGGGATGCGTTGCTAATGGGCCTAACCCATGTACCAAGTGTATATTGGCGCGCCTGTTGGTTAAAGCGCAGGCCCATTTACCAATAGCATGTCGGCACAGGGACCACATACGAATTATAGGCGTGGTCTATAGCATGTGGATAAGCGCAGCGGGCAATAATTCATAGCGGTGTCAAATACAAATATACGAAGCTATGATAGAATATTATATTAACTTGTTTTTTGCGCAATTTTGAGATGTATTTTCCGGGAGTTTTCTCTCAAAATTTCGATGGGACACTATAGGTTTTCAACGATCATCCGACGATGTCCAATTCGCACTAGGTAACTGTGGAATTTTAAATGAATCGGTCGTTAAATAAAGATTTTGGGAATATAATTACTTTTGACCCTTATTTGAATCCGGCTTCGTTTCTTGGTAGCGAGAGTATGCATTCACCATGTAATTCTGATACTGTCTCTTCCACTTCTCCGGGAACTCAAACCTAAAAGTACATAAAGTTCTGGCCTATCTAAGGGCGACGCGCGACGCGCTCTCGCATCGTGGACGACGTGGCGATCGCGTTGCGCGTTGTGGGCGCGCGTGACGTTTGCTACCGCGACGGCAATTATGGAACACCGTACATGTCAGAAAACAGCTGTGTAGTATAAATCTTATACTCACTTAAAATGCCTCAATGCTGTAATATAGTTTCAACAGGTCTTGTGATAGCTCATGTTAAAAAATTGAAAATTAACTATGAATAAAAGCAATCTCTGATCAAATTCCAACAACTATGATATACCGCACACTTTAGGTTTGAAATGGACCGTTCCAGCTAAATTCATCCACCATCTGGCGTCAAAATCAACTGTGTGACGTGTAGGATCGCATCATAATCAATGATACCATGAAAAACGTGTATAGCTTAGTCACAAACGTATAATTGATAACGGACTAAGCGCTGTTGTACGAATTATATGTCTTTACTAATTAATAAACATGCTGTTGAATATTTTGAAACTAATTTGACAGAGCGCTGTTGCTGCCATGGTATTCAACCGCATACCTGCATTGTTTTCTGGAAATTGATATTCAGGAAGTTCAAGGATCGATCGATCCCAAATAACACGGGCGGTGTGTGAGTGGAACCTAGGTAAAGATGGGCGGGGCAAAGCTAAAACTGGATTCCTCCATTATATCTGGCAAGGGTTTGCATATTTTCTTAATTGTGCGCCTTGTTTGTGACTGTATAAATGGACACCTTGTTCCATAGACTTAACAGAGTGTAGTATGCTCGAAGTTACTACGCAATATGGTAAGATCCCTGGTATTCGTGTTGACATATTGGTTCTGGGGATAGGACTGACACTGGCGGGGCGTCAGTCCTACTCTATTGTACGTACATACTTACCATAATATAATCAGATTTGCAGGTACTGCTCTCACGTATATCCAAGTGTGTGAACACCAGTAATATCACTTTGTCAAGTGACATCGTAATCTTCCATTCACAGCGATCCATGATGTTGTAGATGGAAGGGTAATTCGGTGACGATATTATACCACTGCTCGTAGTGTATACGTCTCCACATTGACCACTTTCTTAATAAAGCAAATACAGAATTAATTGAAACTTAGCATCAGGAATACTCTTTTCTAATTATCACTAAACTCCACTCTGGGGAAGTGCTGACATATATATATATATAACTGACAGCTTGTAAAATTCTCCAATTTTACATGTTGTCAGCTAAGTCAACACTATTTATCAGTCATACCCCCATGTATTACTAGGAGTGTTGACACCATTTTACATCATGGTCGTACCAGTAACCTTTTTTCATAATTATGTGTTAGTTGTACTGTTTCCTCCTTTCTTTTCACCACTGACGTTGACTTTACCATCAGTGATGTACTGGGCTTGTTCTCTTTTGTGGAGAGATACTTATTAGAACCAGCCTACGATGTAAAGATCCGTTGAATTTTTCACAAATTAGTTGTTTGTATTTAACAACCAAACTACTTCGTATGAGGTCTCCATTACAAAATAGTAGTATTCAAATTGTTATGGGTATTTATGAACGCCAAAACCTAGTCAATGGAATTAAAGTGTGAACTGCGGGTAAATTCATTTATATGATTCTTAATAGAGTACCCACTCCGGTCAATTAGCGTCACTTCATTCGCTACACCAAGAATAATATGGTGAATAAGATGTTAGCTAAATGTCAGGGGGGGGGGGTAACCATTCATACTTTTGTTTGGTAGAATACTTGTCCAAGCGCCAGAATGCACAATGACTAATTATTATCTTTTTATGTTATCGTTTATAATTGTTTTATTGGTAATGAATGCAAATTTCTCTGTAATTGTCATATAGACAAATAAATGGCAGTGGACAATTTCATCATTTGTTACAACGTTCAGATTGTGTTCGCTTTCCTCATTTCTCGACAGGATGGAACCCCTTTCCAACTCGGTGGACTCCGATGAGGGAAGCTTACACCTCCATACCACCCACACCCATAACCCCACTCACGATTATGCACACGCCCATGCCTACGGGAACGAAGACGTTCCGCCGACTCATCTCCTTATGCAGGCAGCAAAATTCGTTTGTCGATGACCAAACCCCACCTCTCCCTATGAGTCCCTGGCATCACTGGCGGGTGCAGCATGGTGGAGAGTGCAGTTAGTGGACGAGTCGTCGTCATCAGACATGGAATGTGGAAGGGCACCAATACCGCATAGCTGGTCTGCACATATGGCGCGTCAATGACTGACAAAAGGTGGGTTACAAAAGCTGGAAATATTAGTTTTTCAGTTACATCAACATTTCTTAAATCGGATAAGAAGCCATAGAGTTTGAGGTTATTTTAGAAATTCTGCTTCATACAGGAGGTTGGCCTGGGGTGGCTTTATGTCGTCCCACAGTGCATCGCGAGCTTGGCTGGTAAAAGCGATGAACATCGAGAGTGAAGTAGTGGTCAGGTGACCTATTAGGAATTGTATAATAAGAGGCCCAATACAGGCGCCGTTCATCTAGGAGGGAGCTCATGTACAGAGCTCGTGAAGGAAAGTCACGTAGAAGTAGCTTGATCGGCTTCTTAGCTGGACATAGTCCGTTAGGCTAAAACACAGTGCAGGCCATTTTTCTGTCACCCTGCGTGACTGTATGTTAAGATGACCTTTCTGGCAGCTGGGTTTTAAAAGGTCTTTGGACTCTTCTTCAACGGACTGAAAGCAGGTAATAACGAATGTAAAAGTAAAAACCTGCTGAGGATTGTACCTCTTAGCTGAAGCTGAAGGTTCACTTGCTCCTGGAGACTAGCTGTCTGCCACAGTACAAAATCTAAGAGCAAGACCCACGAACATGTCGTTCTGTACATTGTGAAGTGAAAGCATCTTATGGTCTTACGAGTCTTCAGAGCGACAGCACCTGAGCTTGCCAACAATCCTCTGACTGGTTGAGTTCAGTTTCGGTGCAATCGTCCACCTTAGAAAGTGTCTAATAACGACTGTGTACAGCTAAATGGCCATCACCAAATGCTTTGCTTTGTGCTGTTTTGCGTTGTATCTGTGTCGGTACGCCTGCGCCTGGGGGTGGTGCTGTATTAGCGCGCTACAGCAGGGTCATAATAGTACCCCAGTTTCTGCGTTACCAATGCCAAAGCTTTCACATCTGTTATGGACATGGGGTGGGGGTTGGGTCTCTAACAGTGACTCATAACAAGCATGAACTTAAGCGGTGCGGATAGCATTAGGCCGGCAGGAGCATGGAACACACAGTCACAACCGTGGCTAGAATACCAACCAAAGCTTAGGCACACATGAGGATACAATACCACCAGGGTATTATATCCTCCTGCAGCACAGAAGACCCGCCACGATCCACCATCTTGGAAACAACCAGTAAATCTCTCCAGACCAAACACTGTTTTCCGGACCTTCCGACTACCATTTCCTCTTTACATCTTTACGATATACTGATATCATATAGAATACCGGTATCATCGCTATACTGTTAGTCATACTGATATGATTTTGCTGATACTGAAATAGAGAGATATAGCATAAAACCTGGATGGCATTCTGTTTAGGCAGATGATCTGCTTTTCATTAGCAACATTCAATAGTATATCTGTCTATTCAGATAAGCGACTGCTCTTGGTATAGGAAAATGGCATTTTACCCGTATTTAGCGATCACACTTAACATGTTCTTATTTATCTGGATCTGTCAAAATGTTGTTTGGAGGATTGAGAAATAGGTAAATTAACGATTACTTCTACGAAAATTGGCTACTTATAAGAATGCACTTCTCACAAAAAAAGAATAACAAATATTTTAATTAACCTCATATGACAGGGGATGGCTACATTGTCTAAAATGTATCTTTTCTTGCGCTAATATTGTTTAGTTTCGGCCCCGTTGTTTGCTATAAAATCACAATTTCAAATGAACATTTTGCGTCATAATATTTTATCTCACTTCTCAATTACTACAGCGTGGTTAGTGAGAGATCTTGGGGAATTGTGCAACTTTGTAGTGACTGCCAAATAGCCCAAGTAAAGAGTACCCGACGATATGAGAGAAATAAAACCCGAGCTCTATTCACTTCTTTTGTTGGCGGGTTGCTAGATATCGATCGATACAAGCTACTCTAACTGGAGAGAGCGTAGGTCTATTGTATTCGCAGCATATATGATGGCCTATTTAGTAAGGGCTATAATGGTTAATTTGTGCGCCTGCGCGGAGATTTCACGATTGCTGGTGGTTTCGTCCCATGCCAAATTCGTCCCATACAACACAGGGCTTCAGGGAATGTTTATTTTTTATTCTGGCGTATATCATTACAAGTAACCCGGAAAATTTGTAAAACATTGGATTACATCCATTATCCAACGTTTCTTACTCATAACATTGATATTTGTCAGTCAAATATCAACAGATTTAGCTGTTCGCAGTCTCATTAGGTGAGTTTATTCGAGACGAGATGGTCACTGGTTATCTTGCAATCTCCACACAGGTGCGTCTCTGCGGAAATCGCGGAAATATGTGTAAAGTCGTGGCAAATTCTAATCATTTGTACGGCCGATTTAGGGATTATTTAAGCTGTTTTGGGATATCATTTAACTGAAGACAGTTATAATTTAGAATTTGATATCAGGATTCGTATAATTTCTTGTTTTTATTGTTGAAATTTGTAAAGTTCAACAACTATTTTAGGAGCGCTGGTATGCGTCGATTATCCTATTACCCAAACCTCACTCCATTTTGCCAGGCGCAATAATACCGATAGTAAAGGTATACGGGTATGGAAATTGATATCGATACCAGGATTCATTTTTCTTTTGCCGTGAAGCACTATTTACATCATCTGCCCATCATGAATGTATTTCCCAAGCGCACCAGTCCGAGTGCTGCATCATACGCCAGCCCCGCCAGCACCACCTCGGTGTAATAGAGCTGTCATGTCTTGGCGACTCGATGGTAGAGTTAATACATCTGACGTATGCACGCATTTTCCCACACTGCTCCAACATAATTAGCTTTTCTGATTAACCGTAGGTTGATAGACATTTTGGAGATGGGAAGATTCTGGTAGGCCAATAGATTCGCCGATTTTAGATGATGTCAGACATCTCAAGGCAAATGTTCCCAATGGCCAATGACAGGCAAATATTGTGGGGCAGAGAGAGAGAGTTGTACACAGAGATACAAGATGCTAATCCCGAGGACAAGCAACCTTTTCTTCAAGCTACTAAATCGCCAGAGAAATAGACAAACGGGAGTGACGGTAGAGCTGATCATCGATGGACAGAACTTCGAGTCTACTGAGCATATTATGGAAGCGTGGGGAGGCTATTTTAAGAAATTAGCTACGCCAAGTAATAATCCAGACTTCAGTGATTCATATAAGGTCCGGGTCCAGAACGACGCTGTCAACATAAGAAACCTAGCTCAAACCAATCAGGCCACCGCGCTTGCGTGCATGCGTCACCATGAGGCCTAGATGAGATACAGGGTGCTTCCAAGAAACTGCATACAGGGAAAGCAACAGACATATATGGGAGTGCGTCAGAACATTTGATTCATGCAGTTCAGCCAGTCTCGCTGATCGTAAGCAGTATATTCAACGCCATGCGCAATCTTCAGCGAATCCCTCAAGCTTTCAAGGAGGACATTTTTGCTCTAACTTTGAGGAAAGTTGACAAATGTAAGACGCTACCTGATAACTATACAGGTATAATGGTTTGTTAAACTATCGGTAAACTCCTTGAGATCATCCTTGTCGACAGAATTATACCCTTTATAAAATGTGCTCAAAGACAACTGCAGCGGGGATTTACAGAGAACGCTAGTTATCGTCATACTGTATTTGCTGTCTCTGAGATGATCGCAGAATTTCAAGAATGTTGGCGATGATCTCTTCTTGGATGTTCAGAATCCATTTGATGAGGTCTGGCATGGCCGTCTCCCAGTGGAGTTATATAAGCTCGAGATCCCACTCCAGATGTGGTTCATTTTCGAGGATCGGGACAGTGGTATGAGCTATCGAGTCAAGTGGGAAGGCGGACTATACCGGTCCTTTACTATTCCTCAAGACACAGACCAGGGGCGATCATTCACTTCAAGCAACTGCAAGATATTCCATAACAATCTTCTCCTTGCAATTGCGAATGCTGGAGTCTGGTTCATATAAGAAACATATGTGTGTTAACACCAACATGTGCAGACAATGTGGCAATTATTGCACAATCTCATCATCCAGACACTCAAGTTGCTCTGACAGCTACTCAGGTCTTTGCTTACTCAAGACGGTATACAATAGGAATGGAGAAGACAAATGCCATCATACAAACTACAAACCGTGCTTGCGAGACGTGATAGACGAGACCAAGTCACAGCAACGTGCCAGTTTGGCGACTCAAGTCAAGAATTTCATTTCCTTACATCATGCACAGCTCTATCGGTAACTCGTCAGCACCACATGCTTGTGCTGTAGGACATAACTGGTATCAGGCAGGTAAACTCAACTAGAGTTCTACACTAGATGTGAACACGAGTAATATATCTTGCATAGAGCCGATTAGCAGAGATTGGATATCTGCCTGCCACAGAGAGAGGACACGTATATTGCTTACACTGTCCTGATGCTACATTACTTCCTGTTCGTACTTGTTCGTACAGTATACATCTATTCGCTCTCGCTGTTTTACATAATGATGGAGTTTCATTAACTGCTAACATATTAAGGACTTCTGCTGCTACGTATTACATTCTTTTAACAATATATTCGTTATGAAGCGAGGGAACGTGCATGTAAAACAAAGAAGAAGTACAACAATCAGATCTGGAAAAATGTAGTAACCACTCCTGCCGTTGACGCCACTAATCTGGATGACCCCCCACCTCACCCTGGAACAAGCTAGCGAAAAAACGTTGCATAAGCAATAAGGAACATTATCATTGCAAACAATCACCAGTACATCTTTAATGCATTTCCCACAATTTTCTCGGCACGGACTCACGCACGCACGCACACACACATACCACACATTCACGCACGGGCGTGCGTACACACGCAAACATGCATTACCCTCCGCACCGCAAGCACACAGTCGCATTCGCCCTCGTACGCACGCAAGCACGCACGCCCGCCCGCACGCCCGCCCGCACGCACGCACGCACACACGCTTGGATGCACATGAAGGCAAGAATGCCCACAGACTCACAGACTCAAGAAGCGGTGATACAACTGTGAAATACGACGTGCATATAGTTCATTGATGAGTACCTGAAATATCATGTTCGCACACATAGCCTCGCCTCCATGATGCACCAGTGCACGGGTTGTGCATCCAATTCGCATACGTTTGACTATGAAAAGCTTGGATCATTATGGTAACACAATTTTGCGCAGATGGCTCTATCAATAGATAAATACAGCTATGCACATATCGTTATCCAAATGCACGTGCATGTGTGTGTGCATACGTGCATGCGCGTGGGCGAATGTGCGTGCGTCCGTGCGTCTGCGCGGTCATCCATCCATGCGTGAGTGCGTGCACGTGTGTGCGAATATATATATATATATATATATATATATATATATATATATATATATATATATATATATATATATATATATATATATATATATATATATATATATATATATATATATATATATATATATATATGAATGGATGAATGAATGAATGGGCAGGAGGGCGGATGGGTGGGTAGATGGACGGATGGATGGACAAACGAATGAACGAACGAATGAACGAGCGAACGAAGGAACGAACGCACGATCGATTGATTGAATGAATGATTAAATGAATAATTGAAAGAATGAATGAATGAAGGTGCATGAGGTGAAATAATATAGGCTTAGCAATTAACTCATATACTAAAACACAAGAGGCATTTTCTTGTTTCTCTTTTAGCTACTGTATAAGGAGCACAAGGTGATCGTGACTACAGAGTATATTGAAGTAGCGTTTCCTATTGCCAGTTACTGAAGCTGACATATTTACATTGACATTTATCATTCTGACGAGAACATCTGTTTTTGTGACTTTCTCTGTATGCATGGTATAGATACTAAAAATGAATTTTCTAACTCGGAAACTATTCCTGAGAGAAGATTTGGCGTTTGGGATGATGTACCAGTCATGCCCGAGATTTAACAGTAATCATCCATGTAAACTGTCGAATATTATGGAAATAATTTGAAGGGAAACTGTTACTGTCCTAGGCGAAATGCATGGAATGATATGCCACGGGGGAATGGATGCACTGGGAGTGGTAAATGTGCTATCATACAGACCAATGTGTCCCATATTGTGTATCCAGATTCCCACTTATTATCATGAGAACCGGCTATAAATCTCGTCTTATTGTCTTATAAATCAGATAATTAGCATAATCGCGACCACTATGCGTCCTATTTTTTCTATAAATAATACGTTTTTCAGGCGCGGAGAGGTTTGACAAAAACCATGTTTGTTATTTGCTGAACCATTTCGCAGATATTTCATATGCATTCTCTCTTACAGAAACGTAGATATTATCTATTCGTGTTAATTTGCTGTCTCGTATTAGTCACATTTTAACCATTGACCAAATACGAAAAATATTTGCAATTCAAGAGCCATTCTGTTGAACATTCTGACGCTAATTTAACCGAGAGTTATCAAATTAGTTTCAAAATATCCAACAGCCCACCAAAATAGTTGCATTAAACTTGAGATTATGGGAATTCGGGGTTCAAAGAGTCAAAGTATGATTTTAACAGCCTTAGAGAAACGAGAAAATATTCTTAGAATGTAATTTCCATAATTTCCTGGAACAGGTCCCGACTATAGAAAGACTTAGATAAAGAACGATGGCCAAAATACATATTAGAGTGCTTAGCCTCCGTAGACATGCTAGTCCTGGATTGTTACCTCTTCTCAACCGTGTATAATTATACGGCTCATCGGTTATCCATCTCCATGTGTCTGTGCCATTCTTCAGCAAGCCTATGAAATAATATACACCAGGTTCAAGAGAATATATCAAGCGAATCTCTTGCTGTTTACTTGTAATTGTTACTAAGTGCGCTCTGTATTTCCCACACATCTTGGTTGCCACATCGTAACTTCTGTCAACTGCCAAACCAATTAGGAGGGTTGGTTTCGTGCAAGACTTCACTTCGTCATTAGAGACCTTACTTAGTATCCATCCAGGACTGCACGGTATCCACACTGTAATATAATATTATAACATAGAGTAATGTAGATTGATAAATGGGCCGTTTGTGCCTTATGTGCAGATTATATTATGTTATGAAATAGACAGGCCCGGTCAGCTCATGCATTGTCAATCCATTTTACTCAACCATCTTAACACATTACACATTTCGGGAGTTGTACATATGCCTAAGCACTTCACATGGACCATGTAGCCAGCCATATGTTCAACATTTCACCAACTAATAGTGTTGAATGATTCTCATGTGGTGCATAAATGTTGGAAGTCAATATCTATTTCTTAAAAGAAAATCCGTCTCATTTTATACTAGTCTCCCAAGCTGAGACATATTTCTATCATGCCATTAAGATAATCTGTTTTCACTATCTAACTATTGATAAATTTCGCCAGTCTATGTGACGTCTGTCATAACTAACCTATCCAGTAGATCATAAGCTAGATGATATACAAAGACCCAAATGCAACACATCTGATCTGTCACCTAGGTATATCACGTTATAATCAAATAGGTCACTGGTTTAGCTGACGTCACAAATAAACTGACGTAGATCAGTCACGAAACTGGAAAAGGTCATTAGGAAAGTGTTCGAATCATATGTCTTTGGGGAATTTGCTTATTATTCTTGCCTAAGTCGGGAGGTTGTCACGAGCAACGAAGAGTCGTCCTTGGTCACGATCCAACATACATCTCATTATGTCAGAAATGGTAAGACAAATATCCCCCATTAGCACATCAATGTATGCCTCGCTTCCGCTTCCCATGAGTTGATGTCCAATTCACAAGCATTGCAGCTGCCTCTTCGGTAAGGCATTGGCAGTGCCGTGCTAGTTTTAATCTTCTTTGTTAGGCATTTGATGAGAGAGTTCCCATACCATTCTTTGTTTGTTCTATGCTCCTGCCATATCTGTATTCAACACATTAATTATATGATGTATACAGCCAGTGCAACGCCAGTAATTTAGGCCGCCGGTTCATATGGAAGCACACACCTCAACTCTGACCACAAGCCAGTCGTCGCCTTCCTTCAAATGACGCACATCTGCTTATCGAAGAAGCATAAGGCCAACTAACGTGGTAAAGTCGACGTTGTTCTAGAGAGGCTCTGCAATAACACCGCCACACAAGTGTCACTTTCCATGTATAACATCCAAGGCAACTTCATCAGCCTCGATCAGGGTACAGAAGACGCGAGAAGAGAATGGTTTAACAGTTCATATATCGAAAATAGGAAATGGACTCTTTGAGCAGTAGGCAGTAACATCTCCAAACTAATCATGCACATAATACACTTTGTCTTTATGCAACACCTTCCCAATGCCGTTGTTGACGAATGTACCCATATCGCACTGCGCAAGACGCCATCTGGATCATTAACAGACCAGCGGCCTATAGTGCACTTCAATAGTATCCGCAAAATTTTCTCCAGTGTGACACTGTGCCACATTCTAGAAATTCTGACAGTTTTATCGGAGCCTACAAGAGCCACTTTAAACGAGCACGCTGTAGCACAAACATTGTGTGGCTGCAACGAATGCTCATGCCGTTAGTCATGTCCCAGGACCGGGACTTTCATAATCTGGACATCAACATATCATGGACATGTGTCCCCATCAAACGATCAATGATCCTGAGCATACTACATTAAGATGGCTGTAATGAGCTGCGAATAGTTAGACGGATATTGTAAAATATCAAGCTGAAAGTGTGAGCAAAATGTCGAATCTGCAGTGTTCGATACCTCATTTGGTTCTCCACATGGAAATGGCCTCTCTGATACTGTTTACAAAGCTATCTTGTAGGGTCCATCTCATCTGTGCAAAACCACTACACAAGACCAAAACCAACCAATATCTACACCGGGTTTCCCACTAGAGATGGCGTATGCAGATTGTATAGACTTCTTAGATGAGAAAAAGGCCACTCAATAAGCTCTCTATAACTGCGGGACATCTCAGGAATGTGAATATTTCATGAACAATGCCAAGACCGAGTTCACCCATGGACACCTATCAGTGACAAACGAAGAGACGCCAGAGACAAAATCACCAGAGGAATGGAGGAAGGGCAAAAACCTGGTTCACTCATGTGCATCTCCCCTGACATCATTGCACATTGCATCATGAGAAACATTGCCTTCTACTACTTTTGGAAACCGAATCCATGGCTCACTGATCTCTCTGACCAAAGCACTGTACTTGTATGACATGACCTGTGTAGCATTGATGCTGTAACAGCTTGACAGCTCCAAAGGCAGTTCTAGATATGCTTAATGCTTGTCACTGCAGAAACCCGTACAGTATGATCCACCCCTTCGGGATGATCAATAACGGATCAAGTACATGTTATACACTGTGTGAAATATGGTCGCACTGTACACCTCCGATCCAACAATGTGACCAGCGCATAGAAAACCTTGACGTTTGCATACTCGGTCCGAACATCTGAAAAGCTCATAGAGGGCGCCACTGCAATATATGCTATATGTGCTATGTACCAATGTAAAATAAGCCGTGAGCTTGGCTGTTATATCCATGCTTCGCTGCACAGCATTGAGCTTCCCTTACATAAAGCAATACTGACTCAACAGTTGCGTCAACAACTTAGATCTTGATTCTGCTAGCGAACGGTGACTTCCAGATATTTACCATTGCATTGCAAGATTTCCAGGCCAGTGCTCTCCCGACCGTAATGGATTTCTAGCACTGCCTACCCACGTTCCTTGGTACTTGAAGTCTGTAACAACGTATAGCCAGTTTCGATCAATGGTGTTCATTTTCACATGCTCGTGTATTTGTTTGTAGGCGAAAACCTTGATATTCTTTGCATTTGCTATTAGTTCCACATTCACATCTGCTTGTTAAGTGCACAGTAGTATCTCCACAGCCTCTTTGTTTTCATTACAGAGCAGTAAAATGTCATCCATTATTAAAGTCCAGGTAATTGTGATGGCATTGACACGTCTAACTCTCCATCTTTCAAGATGAAAGACAAGCTGTTCATAACCTTTCATATCATTACTCATTGCATATTCCAAGACACTGATGAAGAGTAAGGGGCATGAGCGTGCTGTTGTACGACACATTCTATGATGGTGAACCAATCTGTCTCACAGTCTGGCATGAGGTCACACGCCTTAGTTTTGGAATACATGGTTTCGATGGCAATGAGTTGATTTGGTGGGGTGGCATATGCCCGTAGGATTCTGATCATTTTCCTTCTGCGGATGGAGTCAAAAGCCTTCTTGAAGTCAATGAATGTTAATACTACTCCTTTCACGATTCTACGTATTGCTAGGCCCTGAATTCCAATTAATCCTCTAGATCTAAAACGCTTCTGGTTAATTCTGAGGTATGAGTAAAGTGCTTTCTTTATTCTGTTGCAGATGAGCCTATTGAATGATTGGCGACAATGGAGCTCAGACTGATATTTCTATAGTTGTTTGTGTCACTTAAATCACCTGGTTTAGGAATAGATATGGTATTTAATATTGAGCGCTGATCTAGAATTATTCTATCAACTAAGGCTATGATTTTTGAAGTGATGCCATCTTCTACATTAGCAATGCCTTCTACGATGTATCTTTAAGCAGCTATGTATTCTTTCATTGTGAATTTGAAATCACATGTTGAAGTCATTCAATGCGTTAGAGAAACCCTCGTCGGGAGTCGCTGCGCCTGGTGGCTGACACAACAAATTGCTAAAGTGTGTATGCCGGTTACTCAGTCTTCTGCTGATCACCATTGACCTGCCATTTGGCAGGTGATTAATGCACATGTACCACTTGGTTTATTTTGGTATTTAGCTTTTCAGACATGACTAAGTTGTATCCGTCTTCAGGATATGATTTCAATTCACCATATTATTGCTGTTAGTCGACTCAGCTTAATATGCAGCGTATGTTCGTAGGACTTTATATCTAGCTTCACCAACTCTGCCAGTTGCAGTTTCTCATTGGTGAATTGGCAATGTAGTAAACCTTCGGTTAAATTATTTGAAACAAACTTGACTGGAATATGTTTCCGCCATAGGAGATGTGATACATTTATTGCCTAGACTTAATTAGGTAAGGGCAGTGCAGACCATTAATTATAGCTTGCTGCTATATATCCCCATCTAGTTCCGTATTAGCTGCTGGGGTCTGAATTCTACGTTGCACTCACAGATCATCGCCGATCATTAATCAAAAATAACCAAAACTATCTTTACGTTGTTCATGTTTTGTTATCGAACGATAGATGGATCCGATCAGTGTACTAATGCACCTAACATCATTATCAAATACATCACATTTTAGCTGACGTCACAATCACAATGATGTGGCTCCGGCACCAACATAGAAAGGACGGTTACGAAGGTATATGAATTGTATGAATTTAATACACATTCTGTTGAAAATTTTGAAACCATGCGATAGGCAACAGCAGCTGCCAGTCAAATTACTGCTTCATTCTAGTTGTATATGTTCAAACTTATCATTCTCTTTAGCTGTATATTGAGATTCAATAAGTAAATTGTTTGCTATTCTTGACCAAATCTATCCATTAAAGAACATATATAAGCATATTACAACGTAGCAATTACCGGTACCTGCGGTCCATTCTGCGTGGAATCGGCTATCATCCTCATTGGATCTGTCTGAGGTAAACATTACCCACATAGAGTTGCTTGTAGATATGATTGGTTCTGAATTGCTAGCTCCACACATACCTGCAGTGATGGAACGTCCATTTTTATTCACATCGCGAACCTGAAATTGGCACAATGATTTATGTCTAGAATTATAGTTTCAACCTCAATGCTCGCACCTATTTTGAGCTTGTTTCTCTCTTTCATAGAGGCATTAACGTTTGACACTTGAGATCGACATTAAACTATGCATTGTGGCCTTAGATAAAACCATGTAAGTGTTGTGAAAAAGATAGCTATACCATTTTCTAATGAATATGGGTATCATTGGTTGAATTTCTGTGCACATTTTACATTCACGTTGATATAAATTACGAATATGAAGATGGCAGTTATAATTATGATCCAATACATCTGAAAATGTCTCGTCAGCAATACTTGATCCAGGCTGACTTGTATAACTTCCGACATACATGTATGGATATCAAATTGTAGTTCAAACATAATGCCACATTAAATCGCAGTATTTGACATATGAGAACGTCGAGGTTCCATGTCTTCTTCTGGCGAAGATATTTCCATGTTATAGTAAATCGATATGTATGCATATCTTTCGTCATGTCGTCAGCCTGCCAGCCATTGTCTGCCATTTGTACATATTGTAATCAATGGATTGACAGGATAGCTACTTTTAAAAATATTTTACGCAGTTGACTGTTCACCTGGCGAGCCTGACCCTAACTTTGTGATGTCGTGTAACATCATCTCAGCTATGAATATTAATGGGCCTTTCCAGCTTTAGCTGTGCCCCGACCATCTCTAGCTAAGCTCCAACACCCCTTACACGCGTTGGGATCAATCGATCCCTCTACTCCCTGACTATCAATTTCTAGTAGGTTATACAGGTAAGATGTTAAATATTTTGAAACCAATTTGACTGGGTGCTGTTGTTTTACATGTTCATGTTATCTATAGGCTGTGTATGTATGTGTCCCCAGGTATCGTATTCTTAACTATATAAGTGTACTCTTCAGGTCTGTCCAAATGAACACTGTATACTGCTAATTGGCTTATGTATGAGTTGTGTTTATACCTGTGTGTTTGTGACTACATTGTGTTGACTGATTGAGGTTGTGACGTTGTAGGGACTATGAGGTAAGATTGGCTGAACAGCCATGATTAAGAATAAACTGTGTGTTGCACAAATACCTTCACAACCATTTTAAATCATTCGTTATTTCGCAAGAATCGCATACACATCAGGTTTAATTTACATGTTCATGTTAAAAGTATTTGTTTTATAACCGTTAGTGCTCCTAATTAATTTATTCTGTACGGGTAACTGAAAAGTGTGTCTGTGTGTGCGTGTGCGTGTGTAACACGTGTACGTGTATGTGCGCGTCTGTGAGTGCGTGTGCGTATGCCTGTGCACGTGGAGATGCATTGCACTCTTCGCTGATGTATCTGTAAAGTCTTAGCTTGATCTGACTCTTCAATGGTCGATGTAATGTAATTTTAATAGTTTGTTCACAATATTTGATTAACATATTGCTTAACACTGAGATTAGCGGGAATCGTGGTCGCATTTTCTAATGTTATAGCTATGAGTGCAACATCAAAGAGGCAAACCTTAGGTGCAGACTGTGAACATTATAACATCGATATTACATGCATTCAAGAGACTAAAATAGCTAAGCACTCAGAGCAGCAACTACAGAAGGCCATAAGCTAGTGCTCATGGGACCAAAACAGGCTTAGGCTTCATAATCGGACCAAGGGTCTTGGACCATGTCATTAGCTTTGGATACGTCAGTGATCGTGTTGCATTCATCGGCCTGGCTATACCTACGCGAACATACCACCACTAAGTGTCGCATTGTCAATACATTTGGCCCATCTACCGAAGTGTATTTGTGGAAAAGTGTCTTAGGTACGAGAACCTTAAGGAAAGTGCAAACATTTAGCTGTAATAGATGTGATAGATGAAACTGAGGCCAAGTCTTAAGGTGCAAGGGCAATCTCTACAATAACCATATGAAAAATGAGTCATGAAGGGTTAATTGAGACATGAATTGCATGCAGGTGGAGTGGTAATAGATTACCAAAACAGGAAATGCAGTGGGAAGTCATATATGCTACATATTCTTCTTAGGCACATGAATCGATACTATGCTGAAGCCATTATCACAGAAATGGTGTGGTATAATGTTAACAACAAAAGGCCGATAATTTCGACATGACTCATCCTACGGAATTAGGTAGGATTTGCCTTAGTAGAATGTATGCCCTCTACTAATTGTCCTCCCATTAGGTAGACATCCATATAGAATGCCTTTAATGAAAGTGCATATTGTCCATGAACATATAAAAGATATTTTGGAAGCAGGAATGAGTAAGACATCTTCGCCTCCTTTGCAACCAGTTTCTGATAGCAAGGCACTACTATGTTTTCTATGATGAACTCGAAGTCTGCTTTTTGCAGATATCAACGGCTGCCAAGACATTAAGAAGATAGCAACCGTCTGTCTGCAAGAACAATTTGAGTAGTTAGGAGTGCTCTTTGGCTTCAGAAATTCTGGAGCAATATTTCAAAGAGCGATAACACAGTTCTTTCTGGTTATGTAGGTAAATTTATAAATGTATTTATAAACAACATTGTGGATTTCTGAGAGAACCGCGATGAGTATGATCATCATCTTAAATGAGGTACAGCTTAAGCAGAAGTGTTAATTTGCATATAAATCTGTTGATTTACTTGGTTGTCACAACTTGGCAGCAGGTATTTCACCTCAGAAGGAGAAGGTGAAGGTCATCCTCGAGATGGCACAAACGTCCACATAGACCTGGGGTTTTTTTCTAGCTAGCGCAATACGTATCCTCATATTGATGGTGTTATTGAATGCTTAGCATATTAAGTGCAATTCTTTAACTATACACATGCTGACATTGCCAGATATATCTCTAATCTCGCTAAGCCAACTGAATAGTTATTGTTATTTTGCCTGTATTTATGATCCGATCAGGTTATTTAAATTATAGTGAATTATTCGCAATGTCTTACATTGTTAGTGTTAACTTCTGTATTAGTAGTCTATGTTAAGAGGACCAGCAAGTGTATCCATGCTGCTCAGGATAAATCTGCCTTCAAAAAGTTGCATAGCATTGTCGTGACATTATTACTGCCCATGGCTAATGATGGTAAATACCTCAAAGAGGGCCTCCGTAAATAGCCAATTTTCTGATTAATACCGTTGGGATATGGCAGACCATTTTGAGCAAATCTGATAATAGCGTGCATATGCAATCTTGTCCAGACCAATAATCAATGCGGAAATATTTAGTTTGCCATTTTAGGATCTTGGTCGGCAAATGGCGAGCCGTATTCCTTAAAATAACAACATTCTGAAAAGATATCAAATTGACTCATAGAACATCTTGTTATTCTGAACCCAATTTGACTGTTTATGTGTATAGCAAAGTAAGCTAAAGTTATGTTAAATTTACGTTGACACATTGAGTGTGCCATAGATAGATCTTGACGGTTTCAATGAGTTAGGCAGTAATTCTATGATGGCCATTGCATTATCAATCTGTATTGTATTCCTTGCTATTTATTTATTTCATATTGGTGTGGAATCTTGAGCAAATTGAGATTCTGTTGCGGGAGGCATAAGAGGTAGATATCTGGGTTGAAACAGATCACGGTCTGTACGTCGACATGGATAAGCTGAATGGTGTATTATGAGACAACAATGGTGACATTTGACAATTGTTGCCCGTGACCTGTTACTCACAGTTCCAACAATTAGAGACCTGTGGATGGTGTGCATCCATGCGCATGTGTGCATTTGTGTATGTGTGCATTATGTGTGTGCGCGCATGCATGCGTGTGCGTATCTGTGTGTCCGCGCAAGTGTGTCTGTATGTGTGTGCGCGCACGCACGCATGTTTCTGTGTGTGTGTGTGTGTGTGTGTGTGTGTGTGTGTGTGTGTGTGTGTGTGTGTGTGTGGGTGTGTGTGGTGTGTGTGTGTGTGTGTGCGTGTGTGTGCATGCATGTGTGCGTGCGTGCGTGCATGTGTGTGTGTGGGAAAATGCATATCCAACTGATACTGTGAGATAGTATGTATTGTATTGTGATATTCCACATTAATTGCATAGCTGTTTTTCTTGTTGTGGATGCATAGTAACATTAGATAATACATTGTGTACAATTTTAATAATCTAATCATTCCACTATACCCATTGTATTATATTGAGTTGGTGTAACTATGATTCATTATTTCTTCTGCACCTTCCATATTATTTACTTCTAAACATTCATCAGCACGATGTAACCCAGCCATGCTAGCTGATGCAATAAGTCCATGTCAGTTACATCATGATGTAATCGATCACGAGCCATGTTACTGGCGTTGTTCGGTTACAGCATGATGTAATCAAATTGAGCCATGCTATTATTGTATTAACCTTTAACTATATCGCAATATACCAACATTCCTGTGTGTGTCCAGCATTGTATTTAGCAGTGACATGTCAAATGTCAAGATCAGCAAGATCAAGATCATGTTAGACTATGTATATATGTATATATTTTGATGTATTACACAATATCACTGTTAATGCTGTATGGTCAATGTATGCGTTTTTCTGATGCATAGTCTATATATGGTTCATTATAGTATTAGAAGGATGAACACACGAGTATGAGAAATGGATGGACAGATGGATGGATATGTTGTCCATTATGATGGCATATTAATCCCACGAAATGTAGTTGTTTGCGCAATATGTTTTGAATTGATAGAAGTGAATCGATTGATAACAGCCAACCTAATAACAATTGATGTTGCTGTTGTGGTTGCTGTCGCTGTTGTTGCTTAGTAAATTAAGTCTAATGAGATTCAGCAAACTAACTTAAATTGTTCAGCACTGTCACGTTGCAACAAATAATTGCAGCGTTGCTAAATCATAGTTATAATACTATGCATAAACAGACTATGCGTATGTCTTATATGGCTGATGTTGTAAATCGCTTATAAATACGAACTAGCCCTGATTGCCTCTGCACTAACAGAATTTAGCCTAGACATTCGGATCTGATTTTTCTATATGAAAGTCAGATTACAGTATTGTGCACCTATTGTGAAATCAAAGTTCAGTTAATATGCCTGCTCTAATGGTCTATGTCTGTGAGATAAGAATTGTAGTTCAGCCTAATTTCGCTGTAAGTTAACAAGATACTGCTGACATAGATGTTGGAATAGCTTGAAGACGGCGTTGTCGACATGTAAGGTATAACATTTTGAAGATGTTACTATATGAATCTAGACTAATCTGTAAGCTGTTTCGGTAAGGATCATGGAAGTGGCTGATCAGCTGGTTCTCCATGTCGTCTACAGTGCGATGACTCGCATGGTCTATTTTGATTCTGAGTGCCCCAAAAACCATGCATGCGCTGGGATTGGTCAGAGATCAAGCCATGATACCCATGTGATTGCCGGGCTCCAAAATGACATATTCTCTTCTGAATGACTCAGAGGTGAAACCAGAATGCAGTTGTTAAGCAAGCGTGAGTGAAAACAACATGGCAGATATTTCCAATTGATGAGCTTGGAATACTGGACTTGTTGATAGAAAACCATTAATAGTGCATAGATCGTGACCAGATACCACTAGATTGAACACGATCAATCCATTACTTGTTGTTGTACAATAGTAGGGGAATCTCATTACATCACAGGGATTTCCTACTACGTCACCTATGAATAATCTTAATCTATTCAAAATAATAAGTCAAAGTGGTCAAGAAGTTTTATATTGATTGGCTAATGTGACGTCGTGAAATTAATTGTGTTATTTGATAGATAATCAACGCCACCTGCATGTGCGTATATAAGCTGTTGTCTGGTTTAATAACTTATCAGCTTGATTGTTTCACATAGTCCATTTTCAATAGAGACTTTGTTACTATATATTGATATATAGTACACGGACGTGACACCTTATATAAGTTTATCTAGGTTATCTCCGGTTATTTAAAGGTGTAAAGTTAATTTAAGACATTGTATCTATTCACACGTAAGTAGTCAGAGTTAATTCTCGGATCACCATAAGAGAAAGAGGAAACCTATTTCCAGAAGCTACAATCGTTTCGTCTTATTGTGACAGAGGCCCAGATTTAGTATGTTAGTACCAGAGCAAGACACCCGTGCTTTAGTGTAAGATTATGATCGGAAAATCGTCAATCTGTTTTGAGCTGATAATCTTGTCCAGCATGAATATTCAAGTGTATGTTAACTGCATTACTGTAGGGCAGCAACGGCCGACTTTTGGAGTCACTGTGTGTTCACCTTCATAAGCATGTTTTATTTATGTACCTAAGTGTATAATTGGTACCACTCAGATACAATCTGGCATCCTGTTTTAACACAATGCTGTTAATCTGATCATTTGCTGCTACACCCCAAAATCTACATTAATATCTGACATCTTTGACGATTTTGTCTTAACTCTACATTGTGATTCACCGTCTATGCCCTTGCCGCCGGATTAAGCATCCATTTAATTTTTTAATCAAGCAGTCATTCTGAGAAATATTGTTTGATTTAGTAGAAATTTGGCAGACATGTTATTGTTATATTATCATCGATCTAAGTCCTGACCATTTAGCAACTATTCGCCATATCACTGAACCATTGCTTAAACAATTTCCTTGAAGACGTCTTCTCTGTTAGTGTCCTTCTTCATATTTACGACTCTTAGGCCCTCATCAACTGAAATCAGTTTATGGTTGATTGAGGTCATTTAAGATAATCCCTATTCATACCCCATGACTTAATCTCATTAAACCGCTTTCTTAGAACATAGTAGGCTCCCGGTGCATGTACCTTGTGCAACCGGCGACTTACTGTGTAGACACTACCAGTCTGTTACTGACACCCAACATACCCCGCCTATGCTTAATAGGATCGGCGACAGACACGTTCTCCCTGCATGCACGTCAAGAGATGCATAGACCATCTTAGCTCGAAGCAAACAACTATCAACTTATCGAACTACTGAGGAATGATTACTATGAAAACGACAATGCTGATAATATCTTGTTAGCATGACGCCTTGCGGCTGTTTGTGTATTCTGAATCTGAATTTGAATAAAATACCACATTTGACTGCAGTGTGTATAGCAACGCATGGAGCGAGAGAGCTTAGATGGATGGCTCTTGCGTTGTGACCCCGACACAAATGATGTCGATTTCAGTCTGACTCCTGGTGTTCCAATCAATGATGGTACGCGGAAAAAATGGGATCCGAAATTCTTCTGTTGATGTGTGGTAAGTGGAAAGAGTGTCTGAGTCAGTCTGATAGTAAGGAATTGCTCCTTTTGCAGTGCACTGTTTCCTGTCAATACCTTCTGTAGTGTCTGGGTGCGACTTTGTTTTCGATAATCCTGGAGTGTAGGCCAGTTACGTGTCATGAGCATGTCTGTACGGCGGCGCTGCGGTGTCTGTGGTAATCATTACAGAAAAATCCTGCTTCACATCATTGGATCATCTCAATTTAGTTTTTCTTCAGTTAGGGATCAGAGATGGCACAGCTATATTTTAGCTTTGATCTAACAAATGATGTGTATGCTTTGACTTTCAGTGTTTGGGTCATACCTTAGGTTGCGGATAAAGACTCCACGGGTACTGTTCGCTTTGGACGTACTTTCGCTGAGACGAGTGTTCCATTTCATGTTGTTGTAGAATGTCACCCGAGGTACGGATGTGATAAGACAGCCTCGTGGAGAGTGTGGTCATTGATTTCATAGAAATATGAAAAGCTATTGGCTTTCCTGGTTGATCGCAGGATGTACCACTTTTTGCATTAAATTTCATACACCAGTTGTCGACCCAGGACTGAAGGTTATGTGAATCTCGTTGTAGGATGTGCTGATCTGTAATTGACTTGGTGGACCTGTAAAGGATGCAGTAATCCGCAAAAAGACAAACTTGGGATGAAACTGCATTGTGAAGGTCATTTATGTGCACCAGGACCAATAGTAGACCAAATAGTTCCCCCGAGGTACTCCTGAATCAGCTGATACACTATCAGAGTGCTTTCTTTCAACAATTACCTCTTAAATTCTGTGGCATAGGAATTCTTACACCAAGGTGAGGATTTTATCACTGATACAGTAGTGATTCACTTCTTTCAACAATCTTTGGTGGGGCACGGTACCAAATGCCTTGCTTGAAGTCTAGTATAGCGAGATTATGTTGGCATTGCCTCTGAGCCAGTTCTGACTAAAATCGCGAAAAGGAACCAATGCTCTGAAATTGCTACTGAAACATATTCAATCGATGTTAGAACTAATAGTATCACCCCATATCGCATCTGCAAAAAGAGAACTAATGAAATTTATCTAAACCAAACAAAATATGAATTTTACCTAGCAAAACGGGGAATACCTCTGTCATAATGAATTCGTCCCTTTTCACTGCAACAAGAGAAACAATCGCCCATAATATTATACAATGCGAATTCACACTCTAGTGACCATCATTTTACAGGCAACAAAAATGAATTCAAAATTGCCAAAATTACCAGATTATGATTACCAAAATTACCAAATAATAATACATGCAACCTGGCCGATACTGGACCAATATCGGGCCACATTGACCCTGCATTGGTAGAGTACCAGCCCAGTAAGCTGCTTTATAAGCGTATTTAGCAAATGTTTCCGAAAGGGCCTTGAATATTTAATATAGGCACATTTCTCTGATTTCTGACCTGACTATGTACATGTCCTCTGCAAAAACACTTTCAGCCCGTTTGCACACCCAAGAGAGGAAGATGCCAATGAAAATCACCGTACATAATCTCATATACATTTGAATAGTAGAACTCGCAGAAGATAGCACCCCATCACACATCCCCACGCTTTTACAAACTTTAGCGTTCTTCGCAACATCACCATCCTCACACATCCTCACTACCACACTATTGCCGGAACCTAATAAAAACATAATATAACAAATTTGGTTGATTTCCACCAACACGGTTTCGGAGGAGATAGCCAGAAAAACAGATGAACGGACAGACAGTCGGACGGAAGGGATTGCAATATCCACGCCGATTTTTATCAATAATGTTTCAACATAATCTAAGTTGATTGCGATACACACATAAATGTACTTACATTAAAAATATAATTTGAGCAATATGCATTCTGTAGGACAGGTCTCGCAACTTCTGGTATTCGCAGCATCACTACATATCCCTCTGGGACTGTGATTTGCCATTCACATTTAATAGTGCTTTCGTTGTTCTGTCCATATTTCGGCGATATTATGCTACCATTGGGTGCATCATATTCTCCACCGCACACGTCATCTGCAAAATTAAAGAAGTCTTGCCTTAAACTCTGACACAGGAAGCAGCAAAAGAGGGATCCATTTCTGGTCACGCCCATTCATTTCTAACCACGTCCGTCATTTTTTCACCACGCCCGTCCATTTCTAACAATGCCCGTCCATTTCTAGCCACGCCTGTCCATTTCTAACCACGCTCGTCCATATCTAACCATGCCATGCATCTCTAACGACGCTCATCCATTTCTAACCACGCTCGTCCATTTCTAGCCACGCCCGTCCATTGCTAACCACGCTCGTCCATTTCTAGCAACGCCCATCCATTTTTAATCATGCTCGTTCATTTCTAGCAACGCCCATCCATTTCTAACCACGCTCGTCCATTTCTAGCAACGTCGTTCGATTTCTAACCACGTTGGTCCATTTCTAGCAAAGCCCATCCATTTCTAACCACGCCCGTCAATTTCGAGACACACCCGCTCATTTACAGCAACGCCTATCCATATCTAACAACGTCCGTCCATTTCTAGCAACGTTCATCTATTTCTGGCCACGCCCGTCCTTTTTTAGCGTGGTTAGAAATGGATGGGCGTTGCTGGAGATGAGCGAGTGCACTTCCTATTCATATGCCAACTAGATACTGCCACAAGAAACATATCTACTATATATGATGCAAATCCATCAAAACTTTTGAAACATGCCAACATTTTTGACAACAGATTAACAAATATCATATGGAATTTGTATAATTGCTCTGGATGTTTTCTTTATAGAAAGATGGACCATGTGGTATTTTCCATGTTACGAGCCGATGTATGCATACATATTCAGACCTATATTGTTTTATACCACACCATATATTTAATCATCTTTATGCACCAGAAATGGGCAAGAACAGCTTTCATTTTGACCTGCCATGAGACAGTTTGTGTGAATTTACTGCAAAATTGCCCGAAATACAACTGCATAGTGTATGTCTTCTGTTACCAACCAAACGGCGTAGCTGCCTCCCTGCAAATAACTGAAAATTCTACATGCTTCCAGCCATACCATTGATATTGACACTATTCTGTAACCAGGAAGAGACTGGTACTAGGATAATGGTGCATGCATCTGAAGAGTTTGTTTGTGAGGATGAAAGGGTGCTGGTAATATCTGGAGATACAGATCTACACTTACTCTTCGTATCCTTTATGACGACAAAATCAGCCAAATCCTGGATGATCCCTGGGATGGCGAATGGACAAAAGTGTTACACAGTGCATGCCATTCCGATGCGCCTTCACAGTCAGTGATGGATAACCCGCACAATTTCTACGCTCTGCCAGTATGTGAAAGAAATTCGTCCTTCAATGGGTAACGGAAGGAGCCATGTTGGAGAAGATTTGCGAAACAGCAACAACAGCACAGACTCACACACACTTCGTGTTAGAGGAATTGGTCGAGATGGGTTATTTGATAAAACTGAAAAGCGTATGTGTGCCATTTATATGGATGACTTAAAGCAGTGGTCATTGACCATTCTAGAATTCTGCTCTTCGTTAAATTAAGAAGATCCTGGAAACACAGGGTGTTTTAGAACTGTGCAGGGTCAAACTACCAGGCGAATATTTTTCTACAGAGCGGCTAAACGACGATTCAAATCGTGACACCGGTAGATGTATCTGCTTAGAAAAACATTCATTCCATGTTGTTTGGACAACATTGCCACCAGTACTTAATGCATGTCCAGAATTAGTGGCACATGGGTGCAAATCAAGGTGTAGCATTGATAGATGTTCTTGTTTCAAGAATAAGTTTAAGCTGTACTGAGACGAACTGTTGCAGCCCACGTGGCCAGTCGAAAACTAGTCGGTATCTGTGTGTTATCACTAGGTAATTATCATATGTTTAGAAATGACTGTTAAAATTCAAACTTAGAATCGTTGAAAGACGATTGATAAAAGCATACATGTAGTGAAATGACAATAATTCGTGTAAAATAACATGCAGAAGGAGATCTATAGAAAAAAGTCATTTTTCTATAGCACTTTCCTATTAATTCATGTGTAAATTCCTAATATATTAGCCGATATCACACTTTTTCTAATACCTAGGGATTGAGCAAAACCTGGTGATTGAAGGATATGACAGAACGCGGTCATTCTGCATATTTTCATAAAAATTAAAAATTTTGGCGTATGTCTACATGCCATTTGTGACCACGAAATTTCTTTCAGTGTCAGAATCAAGGAAGATATCCGCCCATACCATATTCCACATTTTATAAGCAATTAATCTAGCATGGATGTCAGCTATTAAAATATCGTCGTGGGTGAAAAATCAGGTGTTGGCTCGTCTACTAATAGCCACATGTCAAGGGCATGAAGACAGGTAGCCAGGCAGGCAGACAAACAGGCAATAAGGTAGGCAGGCAGGCAGTTATGCAGGCAGGCAGGCAGACATGCATACATATGTTGTTGTTACAGAGTTGGTTTGTGGCAAATGCTATGATTTGATAAACATAATATTAAACTCTTTTCCATTTATCATCAAGCTCAAACTTGTTTAGTGAATAATATAATTTCGAACTCGCTAAATCGATTTCAAAATGATCATTCGTAAACGAGCTTGATAATTTCGATATTAAATTGCACTCTGTTTGATCCTCTATACATACATGCAGTGCGCAATTGTGATGCGACAACTCCATCGATATAGCCATCCACCTCGGGTTTATGATAAGATGTAAGGATGACTGCTACTAAGAGATATCTGCCTGTCTCTATTATCCGCATCTGCAAATAATAACAAAAACAGTCATAGATTGTCGAAAATCACAGAAGTCAGAGGTCGAGAGTCCACTCCAGAGACAGTGACAGGTACAGGGCGACAAGCTTGTCATGCTATTTTGTCCAAAAATAAATTTAGATGTGCCAAAGACCGCGCAGTTTTCCATTTTCTGACAGAGCATGTGCTCGCGCACTTGTCTCTTCCAGTGTTTCCATATGTGAGCATGCAAAGCTGCATACCGATCATCAATTTAAACTATAACTTGTCTAGCACAAGTTGCAACCCCTCAATGCAGGACTGGATTTCTAGAATGAGTTAACTCCCTTGACTCGACGTAGCTTAAGGCTGGCTACAGTATGGCGTCTCATACGCAATCCTATGTTAAATTGCATACTCCTGCTCTGGTAGAGAACATTCACGTCTCAATTTCTGTCATCTTGGACAGCACATGTCTAATTACAATTATAAATCAATAGTTACTAAGCTATGACTGTGTTCAAATTATGTTATGTTTATTAGGCTATTATACATCTTGAAACTTGTTGCTACCAGTTTTCGTGATTCCCGTTGTTGAGGATATAGGTATTATATAAACGCCTAGAGAATGGGCCTTTACATTATGTAGTTTCAGTTTATGCTATCAGCTCGTTTTATTATTCCTTTCTTTATAAGTTAGCATTTTAGACATTGGTTCTTTGTCTTTAGGCCGGCTGTCTATTACAATGTGCAAAGGCATACATATTAAATAGTCATTACTTAGAATGCAGGAAATGGCCTCTCACGATCAAGCCAACCTGATGGTCCATATTTACCTCTAGGTAGGCTAATCCTAATTCTATGCGAATAAATCATCTGGCTATACAGACTAACCGCATCGACTTAAATAGGGTCGAAAATAACACTATATAAAACGACAACTGGTAACAGATTAATTATGAATATTATTATTTAATTGTGACAAAAACAGTAAAATTCGTATTTGATCAGGTCTCCTGGACAGATTAACAGCAAACAGCAATGATTCACCCTTTGATGGACACGATTGTCTAAGAAAAATCAAAATATTTCAATACTGAATGTCCATTTACACACAAAAGGAATACAATAGGTTTTTTTTTATTGAATTTACCAATGGAATGGCTGGCTCGTTTGGTGAGACAGTCATGTCAGTGAAAGATTTTCAAGCAATAGTGGTCTCTCGGCTTGCGCATAGCCATTCAATAATGGCATAGTCCCCAAGATCACTGTAGAGTCCGTTTGGACGCTTAGTCATTAACACAGTCAAGTACAAATTCCTGAAAATGTAGATTATTTACGATGTGTAGCATATTCTGTTGAATATTTTGAAATTAATATGACTGGAAGCCGTTGCTGGCTAACTAAGGCAACAATGGCTTCCAGTGATATTAATTTCAAAATATTCAACATATTTCCTGTTTGTTTACCTTGAGATTAGGATACATGATATTTTTTCAATGGAACGGTTAAAGGTTTAAATAAGACGACGAATACGCCAATGAGTTAGAACTGTGAGTTTAGCCATGCACCATTCATCGATATATGACGTGTATATTGGTAGTCTCTGTTGATAAGATCACACTTGAACAGTAAATTCAGACCTATGTGTAGAGTTAGGCAATAGGGTGTGCTCCCTATTCAAACGAATGTCCACGCACCTGCATCGACGCTACTTGCGCATAATAATAATAATAATAATAATAATAATAATAATAATAATAATAATAATAATAATAATAATAATAATAATAATAATAATAATAATAATAATAATAATACTGCATTTGTATAGCGCCATTTATCAATTTGACTAATTTTCAAAGGCGCTTCGGTACATATGTGTATTTAGTCTTTCTTTAAATTTCTCCCTAGAGCTTATCGTTTTAATATCCAGTGGTAGGGTATTCCAAGGTTACTTAATTCACCTTTCCAGAGTACCCACCCATCATATGACGTCATAATGGACAGCGTGATGTGTACAATGACATCATAATGAATGACGTCATGAATGACGTCGATAAGTACGTCACGAACGCATATTTGAAGACGGTCTATGCGTTGTTGTACAAATTGTTTGCTTTTATTATTTAATAAATATTCTGTTGAATATTTTGTAACTAATTTGACTGGGCGCTGTTGCTGCCATAGGCAGCAACAGCACCCAGTCAAATTAGTTACAAAATATTCAACAGCTTACTTGTATAGTGTTCAGGAAATTGACAGCTAGGGCATTTGGTGATCGATCAATCCCAACACGGCGAGGTGTGGGTGGAGCTTAGCTAAACCTGGAAAGGCCCATTGGATAATTGGACAACGTTGACCGTGAGCGTTTGCGGAAGTAGATTCGGGAGAAATAACTTGCGAGAAAAATACATACATTATATGAGGTCTATCTTATATATTTCAAATAGAAATGGTAGGCCTATTATCTCCGACATTGAGACAATTATTGATACCATATGCAGAAATGAATACAAATCATCAATTTAAGTTATAACTTATCTATTTGAAATTGCAAAAGTGTAAATATAATTCAAAGACTAGACCCGGCTGTCTAAATATGACTGTTATCATCACGGAACATGAAAATATTGATAAACAAATTTTTTGATACGTGGATAAAAGAAAATCCGGAAATCCGGAGGCCTGTTAAAAAATCCGGATATTCCGGATATATCCGGAGAGAAGGTCGCCCTGCAGGTAATACTCGCTTACTTGGACACATTTAGCGAGAAAGGGTGGAGTGGCAAAGCGTTGAATAGACTGAATTAGAAAAGAACAGGAGATATAATAATAATAATAATAATAATAATAATAATAATAATAATAATAACTAAATTGCTTTATCGATTAATAAGACGCATCATCATGGATCATGTGTCATCGCATAGCCCCGCATTCACCGCCTTGATCATCTGACCAACCAGCCCACCACAGGGGGCGGAACCAAATGTACATGTCCTCTTGCACTCCACAATCATATGAGTAACTCACTTACCAAATTCGGCTAAATTCTGTCCACAGGAATTGTATTACAATCAATTTCTTGACCTTTAGAACACGTCCATACGCTCTGGTGGTGGAGCCAAACGTAAATGTTATCACGCAATCAGCAAGTATATGGATAATCCGCATACCAAATTTGGTTGAATTCCGCACAAGGGTTTGAGAGGAGATAGCCTGATGGGCAGTTTATATGATATTTGAACTTTTGACCTCGCGCCGTGATCTCCAGGCAGCATAGCAAAACCTAAATGGCTTTTTAACAAGCACAATCACATTGGTAATGCGCATGCCACATTTGGTTGAATTCCACCAAACGGTTTGGGATGAGATAGCGTGGACAACTGGACAGATGGACATAGGGGCATGCGGATGGATGGCCAAACGGACCGACGGTCAGATGGATGTAGGGGATTATGATATGCCGGACGCTTTTTCAAAATGTGGCAACAATAATAATAATAATAATAATAATAATAATAATAATAATAATAAAATAACTAGAGAACATCTACTGAAGTAACAATCTGCGATGTCTGGCAATCAAGAAATAATATAAACCCTCATCTACAGCCATTCCCATATGCTTACACCAAATGGTCACTTTGACTCTCAGGGTAAAAGAAGGTGTGTCTTGTAACATGCCCTTTGAAGTTGCATGATGAAAGGCAGGTAACTTATGCCAAACATGGATATTTGTACCCGTGAATGACCTTAGCCCTAAGGAAGCTATTAAAATTATTATTGGAAATTATTTAGATCGCTCAATTGTCTAGGATCTGGCCAGGTTTGAAGAGAATCGGAAGAAAACTAGTTCAAATATTGTTCCCATAGGTTTACTATGGGGATATGCGGCACGGGAAAAACTGATTTTCCGAAAATGTTTGGTGGATCAACTTTAGAGTTGAGACCAACAAAAGGCGTTAGTTCCCCTAGAAGTTCACCAAATTTCAAGTCGATCGGCGTCAAGAGAAATTATGGTGACCATTTTGAAAAAATACACTTTCAAAAGTTGTTTCTTTGCCGTGAGTTCATTTCTGCCAAAAAATGGTACTTTCGAACCCAAAAGGTGCACCTGGTCGTCATTGTCAAAAAAAAGAAGAAAAAAAACTGTTTTTCAGAATTTCTCATCTCGAGTTAATTTTTGCAAAAAACGAAAACTTATATTTTTGGCCCCAATTTTTACATGGCAGCCATTTTGAAAAAAAATAATTATCAGTGGTAACATCCACACCAGGTAGTGATCAGATCAAAACTCATGGTGTAGTAGCAACTCAAATATCCAAATTGAAAATCCCCATGCATTTCCTATGGGACCCCTTTGCCCACTCGAAGGTGGGTAGCTCGAAAACCATTGGGCCTATCCAGATCCCTTTGAAGAGCACACGATTCCAGACTGGGTAGCAGAAGTTGGCCATGATTGGAGTTGAACGGATGAAAACTGTAGGAGATACGGTGCAAAGTTTTTGACGAAGAACAAGAAAAAGAAAAAGAAGAAAGACCCTGAGTGGTTTTAATAATCTGCCATTGCATCGCAGATTAGTAATAATAATAATAATAATAATAATAATAATAATAATAATAATTTGTGATCCATTTCTAGCTATGCCCCTCCCATTTCTAGCCAGTCTGCTCCCATTCTACGATGGCCGATAAGTGACATTATATGTTTTATATCATCAATTATTTTTCTTTATAATTACGACTCAAGTAGAAATATTATAACTCGGGTAAAGAAGGTTTCAACTCGAATGGGTTTTTTCTATTTGAGTAGAAATATTCCATCTCGAGTGCAAATAATTTTTATTCGAGTGATACAATTTAATTTCTCCTAGAGTATAAATACTTTCTACTTGTGTTGTAATATTTCTACTCGAGTGGTAATTATAAAAGAAAATTGAATATTAAAAATAAATGAGTGCCACATCCCCCAAGTTCAAGGTATGGCAGCAACAGCTCGCATTCAAAATAGTTAGGAAAAATATTCAACAATACGTTTATTAAATTCTAAATCCATCAAAGCCATATAACTCGTAAACTTGACAGACGTTTCCTCCTTCATGGTGGAGTTATAATACGTCATACTGATTGCGACATTTGGCGTAACAGATTATGACGTCAAATACATCTCAGATCGTATACTTGAGTGACATCTCGGATACCTCAATAGCGTGTGTGCCTCTTACCTTTTTACATCCGCCGATTCCTGTATTAACATAATGTGGATGAGCCATGCCGACGAAAACATATAGGGCAACTTAGTGTGTAATCTTGCCTGAATTCAAGTTTGTTAGTAAATACCTCTCAGACAGGAATCATAAACAGTTGCATTGATGTTAATCTGTCAATCATTAGCTACACGTGTGTAGTTCCAATCGGCTATAAGAATCTTCTAAGGAGGGATGCCGCTGATCGCTCACAATGGCGTATGTACCAATCAAACAGCTCAATACACACAATTAGAATATATATGATCATATACTGTGCTCTGTGGCTAGAGTAGTTTGAGAACACCAGCCCATCTTCTCTGTTCCCTTTCTCGTCATCAGCGAGAATCCCTACCTTCCTCGGGTTCTTCTTGCTCGTGAGTGTACCCAGTCACGATCCTTTTGGATCGGTATGTAGCACACTTGCCAGAGCTGTGCTGTGGCGTCCTCTACGAGCTTTTTAGATGATGGCACCTTGGTGACTATCTGTTGGATAGCCCACCGGTGCTCACTGGTATCGATCGTCCGCATCTGTTTCCATAGCAACACAGCACCTTACCAATCACCGCCTCTGCTGACTCTACTTCCATCACGGCATAGCCAACAATGCCCGAACCCCGATTAGTAGAGATTGTACCTGCTTTAATGTATTCCATTGTACAGCCTCTATGTAGTACGGATGTCACGGTAGAACCTATACAACAGTCCTGCAAGTCATGGGTCTGTTATGGGCGTATGAAAAATGTCAAAATCTTGTACACATGCATAGGGTAACATCTGTTACCTCGAAGACTTGCACCAATGTGAGCGTACACTAGCCTACAGGAAATTTATATTACCTGGTAGAACATCAGCACTTCCATCATCCAGTCTAAAGATGCCTAGATGGACCATGCTAGATTCAGATGGAACAGCTGTCGAGGCATGAATAACGGTAGGTTATTTCATCGTTCTATTAATGGTATCTTTTTCAGAGTATTGAACCACAGATCACAGAGGTTGGCCTACGTCGGCCCAGCCACCTACACCTGTCTAATACTTGAGTACTTACTAGTACATTAAGGTTAAAAAACTAGATAAAAATTAATTTTGTAAAAGGAAAATAAATATTGTCATTTGCCACTAATAGG
>CM067374.1:116811795-116853456 GCA_034401795.1 Chaetoderma sp. LZ-2023a | reverse complement strand
TACCAAATTTGGTTGAATTCCGCACAAGGGTTTGAGAGGAGATAGCCTGATGGGCAGTTTATATGATATTTGAACTTTTGACCTCGCGCCGTGATCTCCAGGCAGCATAGCAAAACCTAAATGGCTTTTTAACAAGCACAATCACATTGGTAATGCGCATGCCACATTTGGTTGAATTCCACCAAACGGTTTGGGATGAGATAGCGTGGACAACTGGACAGATGGACATAGGGGCATGCGGATGGATGGCCAAACGGACCGACGGTCAGATGGATGTAGGGGATTATGATATGCCGGACGCTTTTTCAAAATGTGGCAACAATAATAATAATAATAATAATAATAATAATAATAATAATAATAAAATAACTAGAGAACATCTACTGAAGTAACAATCTGCGATGTCTGGCAATCAAGAAATAATATAAACCCTCATCTACAGCCATTCCCATATGCTTACACCAAATGGTCACTTTGACTCTCAGGGTAAAAGAAGGTGTGTCTTGTAACATGCCCTTTGAAGTTGCATGATGAAAGGCAGGTAACTTATGCCAAACATGGATATTTGTACCCGTGAATGACCTTAGCCCTAAGGAAGCTATTAAAATTATTATTGGAAATTATTTAGATCGCTCAATTGTCTAGGATCTGGCCAGGTTTGAAGAGAATCGGAAGAAAACTAGTTCAAATATTGTTCCCATAGGTTTACTATGGGGATATGCGGCACGGGAAAAACTGATTTTCCGAAAATGTTTGGTGGATCAACTTTAGAGTTGAGACCAACAAAAGGCGTTAGTTCCCCTAGAAGTTCACCAAATTTCAAGTCGATCGGCGTCAAGAGAAATTATGGTGACCATTTTGAAAAAATACACTTTCAAAAGTTGTTTCTTTGCCGTGAGTTCATTTCTGCCAAAAAATGGTACTTTCGAACCCAAAAGGTGCACCTGGTCGTCATTGTCAAAAAAAAGAAGAAAAAAAACTGTTTTTCAGAATTTCTCATCTCGAGTTAATTTTTGCAAAAAACGAAAACTTATATTTTTGGCCCCAATTTTTACATGGCAGCCATTTTGAAAAAAAATAATTATCAGTGGTAACATCCACACCAGGTAGTGATCAGATCAAAACTCATGGTGTAGTAGCAACTCAAATATCCAAATTGAAAATCCCCATGCATTTCCTATGGGACCCCTTTGCCCACTCGAAGGTGGGTAGCTCGAAAACCATTGGGCCTATCCAGATCCCTTTGAAGAGCACACGATTCCAGACTGGGTAGCAGAAGTTGGCCATGATTGGAGTTGAACGGATGAAAACTGTAGGAGATACGGTGCAAAGTTTTTGACGAAGAACAAGAAAAAGAAAAAGAAGAAAGACCCTGAGTGGTTTTAATAATCTGCCATTGCATCGCAGATTAGTAATAATAATAATAATAATAATAATAATAATTTGTGATCCATTTCTAGCTATGCCCCTCCCATTTCTAGCCAGTCTGCTCCCATTCTACGATGGCCGATAAGTGACATTATATGTTTTATATCATCAATTATTTTTCTTTATAATTACGACTCAAGTAGAAATATTATAACTCGGGTAAAGAAGGTTTCAACTCGAATGGGTTTTTTCTATTTGAGTAGAAATATTCCATCTCGAGTGCAAATAATTTTTATTCGAGTGATACAATTTAATTTCTCCTAGAGTATAAATACTTTCTACTTGTGTTGTAATATTTCTACTCGAGTGGTAATTATAAAAGAAAATTGAATATTAAAAATAAATGAGTGCCACATCCCCCAAGTTCAAGGTATGGCAGCAACAGCTCGCATTCAAAATAGTTAGGAAAAATATTCAACAATACGTTTATTAAATTCTAAATCCATCAAAGCCATATAACTCGTAAACTTGACAGACGTTTCCTCCTTCATGGTGGAGTTATAATACGTCATACTGATTGCGACATTTGGCGTAACAGATTATGACGTCAAATACATCTCAGATCGTATACTTGAGTGACATCTCGGATACCTCAATAGCGTGTGTGCCTCTTACCTTTTTACATCCGCCGATTCCTGTATTAACATAATGTGGATGAGCCATGCCGACGAAAACATATAGGGCAACTTAGTGTGTAATCTTGCCTGAATTCAAGTTTGTTAGTAAATACCTCTCAGACAGGAATCATAAACAGTTGCATTGATGTTAATCTGTCAATCATTAGCTACACGTGTGTAGTTCCAATCGGCTATAAGAATCTTCTAAGGAGGGATGCCGCTGATCGCTCACAATGGCGTATGTACCAATCAAACAGCTCAATACACACAATTAGAATATATATGATCATATACTGTGCTCTGTGGCTAGAGTAGTTTGAGAACACCAGCCCATCTTCTCTGTTCCCTTTCTCGTCATCAGCGAGAATCCCTACCTTCCTCGGGTTCTTCTTGCTCGTGAGTGTACCCAGTCACGATCCTTTTGGATCGGTATGTAGCACACTTGCCAGAGCTGTGCTGTGGCGTCCTCTACGAGCTTTTTAGATGATGGCACCTTGGTGACTATCTGTTGGATAGCCCACCGGTGCTCACTGGTATCGATCGTCCGCATCTGTTTCCATAGCAACACAGCACCTTACCAATCACCGCCTCTGCTGACTCTACTTCCATCACGGCATAGCCAACAATGCCCGAACCCCGATTAGTAGAGATTGTACCTGCTTTAATGTATTCCATTGTACAGCCTCTATGTAGTACGGATGTCACGGTAGAACCTATACAACAGTCCTGCAAGTCATGGGTCTGTTATGGGCGTATGAAAAATGTCAAAATCTTGTACACATGCATAGGGTAACATCTGTTACCTCGAAGACTTGCACCAATGTGAGCGTACACTAGCCTACAGGAAATTTATATTACCTGGTAGAACATCAGCACTTCCATCATCCAGTCTAAAGATGCCTAGATGGACCATGCTAGATTCAGATGGAACAGCTGTCGAGGCATGAATAACGGTAGGTTATTTCATCGTTCTATTAATGGTATCTTTTTCAGAGTATTGAACCACAGATCACAGAGGTTGGCCTACGTCGGCCCAGCCACCTACACCTGTCTAATACTTGAGTACTTACTAGTACATTAAGGTTAAAAAACTAGATAAAAATTAATTTTGTAAAAGGAAAATAAATATTGTCATTTGCCACTAATAGGGTATGCGATAGCTACTCGCCCCCTATAATTCTAAGATTTTCTTGAAGTGTGGAAACCCAATCTGTCATTTGAACACTAGAATGGGGATACGCATTCGATGATCCCTGCATGAGACACACCCGTAGCCCTTCCCGTGTCAATCTGGCTCTTTAAAGGTCAATCCGGGCAAGATACCATCTTCAGTAGTTTTGCTGAATGTCCATTTACCGTACAAGAGAAGACTGTAACCACGCCAGTCATTCATGTGATAAATTTTCAAAAATAGTCTTCTGACTTTTCATTTGGCCTGACTAAGCATCTAAATAGTCTTGACCATTAACTCTTTAATACCTCTTACAAACTATTCTACTAAATTCCAGTAGTAAATTTACAAAAACAGTCTTCTCTTGGCCATGGACATTCACTGAGCAAAAATTTTAATTTTCTTCAAATTTTTTTAGAAATCTCAGGCACAGTTGACACAAGAGGGGTTAAAGAATTCACAGATTTGACCTGGTATGAGTGTCGTATAAAAACCACATCATGAATGCGTAGAATTATTTTAATAAATACTTACAATGACGCCACACGTCTCACCGGCAATAACTTGTGTTGTCCAATTTATAGGCCTAGAGGTAAAATAGTACGTCGAAATTGAGTACTTGATAACAAAACTGGGTTCCTTCATTCAACAACTAGTTATATATACATAAACCCTCGCCAATGGACTTTTCCAGTTTTATCTATGACCCTCCCACATATAGCTAAGCTCCACTCACACTTCGCCGTGTTGGGATAAATCGATCCCCAAATGCCCTAACTATCAATTTCCGGAAAACTATATAGGTAACCTGCTGAATATTTTGTAACTAATTTGACTAGGTATTGTTGCGGCCTATGGCAGTAACAGCGCCAAGTCAAATTCGTTTCAAAATATTCAACAGACTATTTATTAAATAGTAAAGACATACAATTCGTACAACAACGCATACTCCGTCTTCAAATATACGTCCGTAACGCAGTTATCTCCATCATTCATGACGTCATAAAGATGTCATTCATTATTATATCATTCTACACGTCACGTAGTTGATTATGACGTCATATGATGGATGGATACACTGGAAAGGTCCATACTAGGGAAAACGATCGAGAGAAACTGGCCACTAAACACAGGAGAGTTTCACAGGCGAGTATTTTTAACCGTTTTATGGTCAAGCCACTCAAAACCGGCCTTTGAAAAGGTGTTTCGGAATGTTCATTTGAATCCCAAAGAAAACTATTTTTGAAAATGAATCAGTGGAATGGCCGAGTCCATGCGCGAGCCTATGATTCAAGTGATACATCCTTTCAAAATGGTATATTCTTGGCCTGGAAATGGACAGTCACAAAATTGTTGATTTTCTGGAAAATACTTAACCATTAAATGGGTGAACAGATCAGCACCTATGGAGGAATCCAGTTTTAGCTACACCCCGGCAATCTCTAGCTACCCTCCACTCACGTTTTGCCCGTGTTGGGATCGATCGATCCGTGCACTCTCTGAATGTCATTTTCCTGAAAACTCTACAGGTAAGTAAGTTGTTGACTAGGTACTGTTTCTACCTATAGCATGTTTATTAAATATTAAAGACATACAATTCGTACAACAACGCTTAGTCCGTCATCAATTAAGCGTTCGTGACGAACTTAGCCACGTCATTAGCGACGTATATTGATTATGACGTCATCCTATTCGGCAAGTAATTGATGTGATGTCATGTGATTGATGGATAAACTGGAATCCTCCATTAACTATGCTTTCCAAGAATGCACGTTATCGGCCTACGCCACTAATATTCTCTCCCACGACGTTGGTCTTTTCGAACAGATACTGATGAATTAATTTGTAAAAAGCTACTGGTAATGCCCGCGGTATTGATTGGTGACATTGAGCAAGCACAAACCCTATCCCTGATAACGCATGCTGGCCATTAACCGGCGGAAATGTCAACAGTTTAATCCCGTAAGCGCATCAGATAGAATACACTCATGTTGATCAAAGCTATGTAGGCCTACATATTTCCTTGGATATATGTAAAGTAATTTGAATGGGCATCGTTGGGCAGATAGATGGTAAAGGCCTCTAGTCAAATTAATTTATAAGAAATTAGGAGCTTTCATGTATATGATACATGCTTTGGAAGAGTAATACTGGGAACTGTAAAAACTGTAATATATGTACGCTCACTTGCCTGCCTGCACAGCCTTTCGCCCACGTACTTGCCAGCCCACGGGCCCGGCCAGCAGCCCGCCAGGCCGCGTGATTGCTCACCTGCTCACACACTCGCTTACGCGCTCGCCCACTCCCTCATTCAGTCGCTTACCCGGTCATCGTCTCTCCACCCTACCCCCCCCCCACCCGAAATTTAAGAAATATTACAAAAAATTTAGGGCGGCAAGATGCGATTCCTGATTGCCTTTGTTAGAAGTTATTCTATAGTGAAATTAAGAGTTTATTTTCTGCAAATAATCTTCAACTGTGTAATTATAGCAAATGGTTTGATTAGATTCCTGGTTGCCTTGCAACCGCATTACTGGTTATTGACACGTGGCTGTCATTAACTACATGACCGAGCACGGTATATATCTAACACTTAAAATGGCTGTTAATACTGAGTTTCCCGTACCACAATTCTAAAGCATATATATATAGGAACGCTGCTTAATCTTTTTAAAATAGTCCGAGTGAAAGCCGTTACTGCTAAACATACAAGTTTATTTATCTGGCTTAACGCGTTGAATGTGGTAAGTTGTTGACAATTAATTGTCAGCATACAAACCACGCCCTGTCTAATGGAAAAGACGTATATGTGTCTCACTCGATCAAACACATATTCTCATTAATCAATGCCATTAGTATTATCCGCCATTTTCCAGGGATATTAGTCATATGAATAACAATTACATACAACAAGGATCAGATTTGTATGACCATGTAGAGGGCATATGTTTTAGATGGTTCAATGCAATCTGTATCTGTAGCCATGTGAGACGACAGCCGCTAGTATTATTTGACTTGAACCTATTTTATTGCATTAAGATCTACAATGGGATCCGGCGCAAGTTCTTGAAACGTGGAGACATCATTTCTGAAACAGCAAATGTAAATACAGATTGTAATGGGATAGCATAGTGAAAAGAGAATAATATGAAGAATAGAAAAAGAAGAAGAAAACGAAAAAGAAGAATATTTTTCATACTACTTCATTGCACATTTTCCAGTTTGCAAAACACATTTGTAAAATACCACATGTTTACGTGATATTACATAACCTCCTTACAATATGTATTCACAAAAACAGTAGCACGAATCTATATAATATTACATAACCTCCTTACAATATGTATTCACAAAAACCGCAGCACGAATCTATCTAATATTACATAACCTCCTTACAATATGTATTCACAAAAACAGTAGCACGAATCTATCTAATATTACATAACCTCCTTACAATATGTACTCACAAAAACCGTAGCACGAATCTATCTAATATTACATAACCTCCTTACAATATGTATTCACAAAAACCGTAGCACGAATCTATCTAATATTACATAACCTCCTTACAATATGTATTCACAAAAACAGTAGCACGAATCTATCTAATATTACATAACCTCCTTACAATATGTATTCACAAAAACCGTAGCACGAATCTATCTAATATTACATAACCTCCTTACAATATGTATTCACAAAAACAGTAGCACGAATCTATCTAATATTACATAACCTCCTTACAATATGTATTCACAAAAACCGTAGCACGAATCTATCTAATATTACATAACCTCCTTACAATATGTATTCACAAAAACAGTAGCACGAATCTATCTAATATTACATAACCTCCTTACAATATGTATTCACAAAAACCGTAGCACGAATCTATCTAATATTACATAACCTCCTTACAATATGTATTCACAAAAAACGTAGCACGAATCTATCTAATATTACATAACCTCCTTACAATATGTATTCACAAAAACAGTAGCACGAATCTATCTAATATTACATAACCTCCTTACAATATGTATTCACAAAAACCGTAGCACGAATCTATCTAATATTACATAACCTCCTTACAATATGTATTCACAAAAACAGTAGCACGAATCTATCTAATATTACATAACCTCCTTACAATATGTATTCACAAAAACCGTAGCACGAATCTATCTAATATTACATAACCTCCTTACAATATGTATTCACAAAAACAGTAGCACGAATCTATCTAATATTACATAACCTCCTTACAATATGTATTCACAAAAACAGTAGCACGAATCTATCTAATATTACATAACCTCCTTACAATATGTATTCACAAAAACAGTAGCACGAATCTATCTAATATTACAGAATCTAATTAAAGCAAATGTAAAGCATACTAAGTAACGTATAAAACATTAACATATAACAGTTTAGAAAATCCCGTTGAGTACGAGATTATTGCTTTCAATAGTTCATAAAGAACTGTTAAACGTACGCAGGTCTTCAAATACATCCAGGGTTCGCTTGTTGAGATAAGTAGTATAGGTTTTTTTTAGTCGCTATTGTTCTTTTTCTCGAGAACAATGGCGAACAGCCGCCTAGAGTGTAGAACAATGGCGACCAGCCGCCCAGCGAAAAGAACAATGGCGAACAGCCGCCCAGGGGAAAAGAACAATGGCGAACAGCGGCACACGTTTGAGAGTTTTGATAACAATGACGCACAGCCGCACATGTTTTTTTGGATTTTCAACACTATGGAATGTTCTATTATTTTGAATATGTTAACCCTTAAAAGTTTAAAAGTTGTGTATTTTACGTTTAAATGTAGTGGCGGTGCGCCCCCATCCGTGGTTATCTACCGTTGTAAAAATAATAAGAGATGATGTATGACAATGTAAAAATAATAGAGTTTAAGAGGTGGTCTGATAATGGAGGTTGAGGATGTATGAGGAATTACGGTATTGATGTTTGGAAATAATTTGACTGTTTCGTCGCTAACGTTATTAGTAAACTGTAGAATATTTAGAGACTGCCTGTAAGCTGTTACTGTCTTAGCAACATCTACCAGACAGATTAGTAACAAAATATTAAAAATAATCTTGTATTAATGGTATGTTCGGATGGAATGGTAACCATGACTTGGAGGTGATGGATTCATAGGATTGTATCATGGGTTAAAAAGAAGTTAACCCTTTCACTGATGAATTCCCCATATCTCATTTTCATCGATACCATACAGGAAAACTGTTGAATATTTTGAAAATAATTTGACTGCCTGTGTCAGGTGAGGCGGAATGCTATAGTATTCCTCCTCAGTTGATATTGCTGGAATATTTATGAGGGCGATGCTAGCGTACTTGTTTACAAGGTATGCACGATGTACGAATATTTTGATAATTTGTTGCTGAATATTTTGATAATTTTAGTGGTAGCTGAATATTTTGATAATTGCTTGCTGAATATTATGATAATCGGTTGCTGAATATTTTGATTGTTTGCTGAATAAATTGATTGGTTGCTGAATATTTTGAAAACGATTTGACTGTGTAAATTTTAATTTCTTATTAGACGATGTTAGGTAAGAGAGAGGTGGTCTTATAACGGAGGTCGAAGGAGGAGGGAGGAATGCTATCTCGGCCACCCTCTGCTAGGCATTGTTCTCCGCGCATGAGGGCCTTTACTCACCGGGTGGTCCTTTAAGAAAATGCAGGTGGTCGCTCAAAGAGGTGTCAAGAGGGATGAGGAGGATGGCTGACGTATATGCTAGCGTATTCGCCGAGGCAACGTCTTGCGCGATATCTCTGTACGAATATTTTGAAAATAATTGATTGTAAGCCACTGGTGGTTTAGTCACCATTAACCCCCTCCTTGGTTTAAGTCATTTAAAAAATGGCAGTCATTTAATTATTAAATTTTCAAAATTGTTATGGAAATGGTCATCGTTGACGATCGATGTTGTATAATATTATATAGATAGTTTTATCTACCATATTTATGTCTTTAAAACGTCAATCATTTATTAAAATCTTTAAAATATGAACAAACTCCCAGTCATTTAATTTTTTTAAATCAGAGCGTTGCGTTACACGTGTTATAGTGATCTACGTTATATATATATAATTTTATCTTACGTATTTAAGGCGATTCTTTAAAGTTGAAGTCATTTAATTATTAAAATTTCAAAAAATGAGCAAAATGTGTTCCCCAGTCATTTAATTTTCAAAAAATCAGACACGTACACAGTAATTTTTCCTATGCTATTATATAGATAGTGTTATCTATCGTATTTATGTCTCTAAAATGGCAGTCATTTAATTATTAAATTTTCAAAAATATGGACAAAACGCATTCCTAGTCAATGGCAATGCATTAATCGACCACGAACAATAGCGTACAGATGGCCATTTAGAACAGTAGCGTCCATCGACCACTTTTGACGGATCAGAATGTGTGCTTGCGTATGCATGTGTGAAGAGGTTTGTTGTGTGTAAAAACTTTATTACATTATTTTATTTTTTTGAACAGATAAAGAGTTCTCTTTCGAATGATTTGTGGGCCCTGAAAAGGGCCGTGTTTTGAGATAGGTCTCAGTCTTCGCAGATCCGCACAGGCGTGGTTGTCAGTTTGGTAACAAACTGTGTCATGTTTGCTTTTTGTATATCAGTTGAAGTATCACCGATTACAGGACACCCATGCGGATACTGTTTGATTGGTAATAGACAATAGCACTCCTTGCAGGCGTACACCATCTCTTTAGGTTCTGTTTTCTTGATCATACGCCTACAGACCCTCTCGTGTTTCGACCGTCGGCATATGGTGTCGCGGATGTCGATGGAACACCAACGACACCGCACATACCCAGTGTCTGATCCATCAAAGTTTGTACTGCTGGCCATTTTAGCCAAATGTACATTAACATTTACATTCATACCACATCGCTCTACTACAAAAAAAATATATAAGGAATATCACGTGAGATGAAATCTGACTGCCTAAGGCTACCTAACTACTCTGCAGATACACGTCCAACCACTTAAAGATGTTTAAACTGGAATGAGAAAATGGATTGAATTTGTACCGTTTATAGGAATATATGTACTGCGGCCGCAAATTCGCAACACGAGCCCGCAAATCCGCAACACGCGCCCGCATGCGGCCGCACATACACGCATGCATTTTGGCGTGTATGCGTGTTCAGGCATGTGCATATAGTTGTTGCCATCCGCAACACACGCACGCAAATCCACAACACATTTTAGCCGAATGTACATTGACATTTACATTTATACTACATCGCTCTACTACAAAAAAAAATATAAGGAATATCGTGTGAGATGACTATCGTCCTATCAAAAACTGTCGCGTACTGGCCTCCATATAATGATGCATACACGCAGGCGAAAATCTTGGATATGTTCACGGGCTAGATGCGATGGATCAGTTTGTTAAATGGTTTATGCGCATAAAAATCTGTGCTATTGTGCATAAAGCATCTATGATTCGCTTTTAATCCTTCAATTTGTATGCAAACGCATTAACCTTCATCTAAAACCCTCAAACATGAAACTAAGCGGCTTCCTACCAGTCATTTAATTTTTTTTAAAAGAGAGCAAAGTACACCTCTATGCGGGTAATATATAGCTAAGCCAGGCGATGTTGTATGCATAATATTATATAGATAATAATCATGCATCTCGTATTTAAGGAGTGCTCTTTAAAGCGGCAGTCATTTAATTATTAAATTTTAAAGATTGTTATAAAAATAGTGGGAACAATGTCCACCGTCGTCATCGTTGATGAATAATGACCAGCACCCTTGTATCGTTTAATATATTAGGTGTTCGATGCTGTCCCTCGTGGTTGTAGTAAAAAAGTATTTTGAAACTAAGCGGAATCGTGGCTTCCTATGTCAAATTGTTGCATTGAACAGCACTTCTTTTTAAAAGTTTGTGCGCATGAAGGCGCTAGTGCGAATTGTAGCTTCCTATGTCAAATTAGTATCAAAACTATTCGCTTAAACTACCAATGCGCCATGATTTAGGTTTGAAGAATCAGAAAATAACATCCCTGGAATGAGTGTAGAGGTGGTCGCATAATTGAGGTCGAACGAGTGAGGATGAGGAGGGATGAGGTATGCTAGTGCGGTGCTGCCTGGCACAAGGGATGAGGTTAATAGACTGGACACGTTATGTGGCTACACCATGGTAGAGGGAAAACCTGGGGTGTGCTATCACCATTTGCCCGCACCCCATCCTACGCCTATGAGAAAAAAATTTACGATCTGAAGACGGCGCATTAAAGGATAACTAACCCTTTTACTTAATACCAAGTCATTTCATTTCATTAGCGTTGTGCATAATGCTCTGGTTAGCCCCTCCAACTGTCTGGATTGACACCCAGTGGGTTACACCCCTGCGCCATGTTTCATGTGATCTAATATGACACTCATAATCTATTATAAGCTTTTTATCATGGCGCTAAAGAAAGATATTCAGGATTTAGTAGCTAAATGTTGGTACATTTCTACACCCTATGATGGCTGTCATGATTTACATTTCAACCAATCAGAAAAACCCTAGTGGGCCCGCCTCAGTATATACGCTTGGTCATAGAGGTGCCAGCTGTAGTTTGGCAATTTCGTATAAAAGCAATCATACAGGTAAGCTGTTGTATATTTTGAAACTAATTGGACTGGAAGTCGTTGCTGCCATAGGCAGCAACAACTTCCAGTCTAATTAGTTTCAAAATATTCAACGGGATAAGTATTACATAATAAAGAATGTAATGCATTGGCCCTTGCACGACATAGCACACTATCGCTAGAGGAGACAAAATGGTGGCGTCACTGTTCAACATTTGCGCGATATTACACAGCAGATAACTGTGATACGGATAAGGGAATGTTACAGGATATGAATGATCCTATCGGTGCAATACAAGATCTGAGATGAGATTAAATAATCATTTCTCCTTTAGCATCGACTAGGATTTGGTCAATCTAAAATCGAAGCGTGGCGTCGGTCTCGATCTCGTATCGAAGGAGATCTCGCGAAACACGAATGGGATTTGGTGTACATAGCCAACATCGTTTGACCTCACGTGACGGTCTAATTATTTAATCATAATTAAAATGATTTAGTTTACCATCACCAGCCCCACACCACAACCGCCGTCGCCACCGGCGCCGTCACCACCGCTGCCACCAGCTCCACACCACAACCGCTGCCGCTACCGGCGCCGTCACCATCGCCGCCGCCGCCAACAACGAGCTAAACCTCGACATCACATCGACATCAAATGTCGATAGAATCTCAGTCGTTGATTTTCGACTTTTACTTATCACGCTCAATGTAAGTCGTGGAATCCTAGTTATGGTCAAACCCTTTTCTGTGCTAAAATTTGAGCCCAACCGGATCAGCAGTTTCCGAGACATCCATAGATAGACAATAAAATCCGATTCGGATCATTTTATTCTTATCACGGCCAATGTCTAGAAATCCTATTCCACAGCAAGTAGCCTATCAAAGGTAGTTTATTGAGCTACTACCTGCAGATAGAAAGAGATTCAGTTGACCATCGCCTCAACATCAACAACAACAACAACAACAACAACAACAACAACAACAACAACAACAACAACAGTAGCAACAGCAGCAGCAGCAGCAGCAACAACAACACCAACAACACCAACAACAACAACAACACCAACAACATCAACAACAGCAGCAGCAGCAACAACAACAACAACAACAGAAGTTATCATTAAGCCTCAAGATCATTCAATTGCTCACTCATGAGTGAATGATTGAATAAGGGTTTGTTAACTTATGATAAATTTCTAGGAGTGTATTGCCTTTGATGCAATGCATCGGTATGCCTATGCATATTTTTGTTCTATATTATAACGTGTACTTATATGTAATGATGGAATGGTCTATGCAGTACTATATAGGCATGCCCCCACTTGTATTTGTAAAACTATAGCATTGAACCCCAATGAATTTTCTGGATTTACACACTTTTGAGAACTAAATCAAGATAGCATTTAATTAAGTTCAATTAAGTTGTCCCCCCCCCACCCCTTGACCAAATTCATGAATAAAACCCTGGCAACACAGGCAACCCTGTCTATAGTGGCCACCATGTCCATATTGCGTATGCATTTGCGTGTGGGGGTGCATTGTACCCTTCGTTGATGTATCCATATAGTCTTAGGTGGATCTAACTTTTCAATGGTCGATGTACCATAGTTTTAATAATATGTTCACAATATTTGATTAACCTATTGCTTAGCACTTAGATTTAGCATGAACCGTGAATGGTGAATTGGCTTGGTTGGCAAAACCGTTGCGCCGCGCACGCTTTGAACTCCAATCCAAAGGGCCATTCAGGCATGTGGTCAAGGTGTAAACCCTTGCGCCATTCCATACATCATTCAACTGGCACGTCCTTCGGAGGGGACGTAAAGCTGTCGGTCCAATCTCGTGGACGCCGTGTGGTGTCCGTTCCACGGGGGACGTAAAAGAACTCACTTTGAGTGTCAGGTCCTGTATCGGGAGCGCAGTTGTGAGTACGCTCTGATAGTGTACATAGTAGATGTTCAATACATATAGTAGAAATTCAATTAAGTGTACATAGTAGATGTCAGATGGCCGCCCTGTGGCTGATGTGTCCCTGACAGCCATACCTGAGTCCTGTGAATACGGGATTAGTGCGCCGATTAGCCACACCGCGCAGAATAGTTGGCAGCCTGCTCTAAAAACCCAGGCCGCGTCATAGCGGTCATCTCCGCTGTCGGTGACCCCTGAGATGCGCATATATAAAACCTTGTAAATACGTTGATAATACAATTATAGCCGACGAGCAATCTGTGGAAACATAGGCAATCTCCTTCACTCCTCGTCGCCTCTCTCCACCCAGGAGTATAAATGGGTACCAGTGTGAAAAATGTTGAAGTTAGCAATAATAGGCTGAAATAACACCAGCCTAGATATGGCCTGAATGGGACCTGGAATCAGGGACTCGATAGACGTTAATCAAACCAACAACTTCTTTTCGTTGATAATTCACTGCAAACACACATGACACACTCTATGTGAGATATGTGGCCTGTGGGTTCGTCGGCATGCGCCGATGTCTGTCTTGACGGTGCTTCCATATAAGGGAGGAATCTACGATCCACAAATAACGAATAACACGTGGCAGCTTACCTCCCTTGATACTGTTTATGTCATTATGGCGGCGGGAGCAAATATGCATAATGTCCACTGGTCTTAGAATCTAACTGCTATATGTTAACTTATTAGTCAAGTCATTAGGTCCGTATTTTAGTTTGTATATATCAAATGTGTTTTAATTGAAGGTCACCTAACATAGTTATATGTCGAGTCATTCTCCTTCAACTTCGTACAATCTCCGTCCAAATAAATATCGAGATAATATCCAATATAAGCGTTCTAGTTTTGGCATTGGGAAATCACAGAACAGAACCCGTGACACAAATTATTTAAAAAAATTTAATTGCGAAAGTGAATTAGGGTCTGGTCATATATGTTAAGCTTTATTTCGTTTCAATACATCTAGGCCCACAATTTAAGCCCCTAAACGTATCTAATTTTGAAAATTTATTTTCAAACATTCTGCTGTGAATATGCTCCCTAAAAGTGTTAATTGACATACGTGGCATTTGTGAATGGGGTTTTTATACACAAGAGGAGTTATTGTAAACGGCAGTCTGCCATTCCAGCTTAATGTTTATCTCTAAATTTGCATGAAGCAACAATGTCACTTAGTTTTTCTAGTTCTTCTCTGAGTTCGTATTCCTCTATTTCTGGAGCACGTCTATTGCTAAAGTATCTCTACAGTTTTACCAATGTAGTAGTTGATTCCGATACGGACTAACTCACACAACCGGACTGTGTTAGCCCTTTAACCCTCATATCAGCCAAATACGGCATCTTCAGTGGTCTTGAGAAATGTCCATTTGTAAACCAAGAGAAGAATATTTCTGAGAATTTACCACTGGAATGACTAGCCCGATAACCGAGCCAGTCATTCCAGTGGTAAATTCTAAAAAAATAGTCTTCTTTTGGTCTGCAAATGGACACTTTCCATGAGAAAATTTTAATTTTCTTGAAGAAATCTGAGTGTTAAAGGGTTAAACCACACGAGAGTTTTTGTACACGCATGCATAATCCATCGCTAGCATAATTGCCTCTGGTACTTTCCTATGTCTGACATCTAGCACTAAATTCACATTAGAAGGCAGCAACTCACTCGAATTAGTTTCAAAATATTCAACATAATTTTCCATATGGTACAAGACGCTTGTACATCGTTGTAATTCGTTACTAATCACACTAATCACCGTTGTTGTTGTTGTTGTTGTTATTGTTGTTGTCGTCGTCGTCGTCGTCGTCGTCGTCGTTGTCGTTGACGGCGGCGGGAGCCGCGGCGGTGGTGGCGGTGCTGGTGGTTTGTTTTATTGGCCACTCACACCTAGATGTATTCGAGGCATGACGTTCTTTTAGGCGCTTCCCCGAAGGGTTGCGTTGCTTCCCCCTGCTTCCCCTGCTTCCCCGAAAGGTTGTGTAAATAAGTTAAAACTGAAATAATCAAAAAATTACTATATTGCTAGGGGTGTATGCATTGCCTGTTGCTATCTCATGAGCTGTTGTTGGCTGGTGTAGGTGATGTATGCAGTGTAAAGGAGGGGTAGGAGGGGTAATTACTTTATTTCTCTCGGAGGTGGGATGGCGGTGGAGGGTAGTGTGAAATGAAATCTGAAAACGGAAATTATGTTGGAAATTATGAAATAAAAAATATTAAGAGACGAACCTGAAAGATAATACTATCAAATAAGAATAAGTAACTTAAAATAATGGCATGTGATTAAATAAATAGGGAGATAGTCGTAACTAAGTTGGTGACAACTTGTGATTCAATACAAATTGTTACTTTTGAAACAATAAAAATCCAATCAAAACCATACCACTGCAGAGCCGGAGGATGTTTTGGCCAGCTTGGCCATTATAGGTTTAAGTTGACACAGAGGGATTAACTACATAAGGGCATACAATTTATTGGTCATCCAAGGAAACTCATCTAACAGCGAACTCACGTGGATTAAACTCTCTAAGATTTTTTTCAAACGTGATTAGGACTTGTTCCTTGCTATCATTTATGTACGTCCACATCCACTGCCAGAAGAGACAATATCTTGGAAATTCGGACAAATGATATTTCTCTCAATTCTAAATGAGTCAGCGGAAGAATCTATGTCTAGCTATGCCTCGCCCATTTCCAGTTAAGCACCACCCATTTAGCTCACCTCACCCGAAGGGCCAAGTAAGCTTATGCCGTGGCAACCGGCCAGCGTCTGTCCGTCGGGAATCGGTCTGTCGTCCCTCCGTCGTCAGTCGTCCCTTCGTCAACTTTTGCTTTAAAACACTACTCCTCATTAACCACTTGGGTGATTTCAACCAAATTTGGCTGGCGGGACTCTACGCTCATAGGTTCCAGAACTTCCATTCGGAACTTTGATTCATCAATTTTTTGGGAGAAAATCTTAGATTTTATTAAAAATGTACCAGAAATTGTCAAATTGCTTCTTCTCCTTAACATTCTGAGCAATTTCAGCCAAATTTGGGTGAAAGGATCCTGTGGTATGGGCTCTAGAACGTCCAACCATAATTTTGATTTGTCAATTATTTAGGGTGAAATCTTAGATTTTATTTTAGATGTACTGGAAATGGTAAAAAATGTTCTTCTCATTACCATCTTGACCAAATTTAGCTGAAAGGATCCTATGGCAATAGGTCTCTAGAAATTCCATTTAGAATTTTGACTCGGTGAAAATCTTAGATTTTATGAAACATGTACCAGAAATTGTAAAATTGCTTCTTCTTACCATTCTGAGCGATTTCAAACAAATTTTTCTGAATGATCCTGTCGTGATAGACTCTAGAACTATTATACAGAATTTGGATTTGTCATTGATAGGCTGCGTGCGAAGCGACGCAGTCTATTGTAATCTTAAACTCAGGATGTTTGAGGGTTTTTTAAACGTATCTCCTCCCAGGGTTTTGTGAGTACAGCGTCGAAATTTTGCCAACGGGTAGAATATAGTTCCAGGGGTTGGGTTTGTTGTTTTGTGGGCGAGGTGTACGCTAGTTTTTCGTGCAGATCGTCGAGAAATCAGGGGTCCGTTCAGGAGAGCGAATATATTCCGTTCGCCAAACAATTGTTAGGTCACGTGGTACGTTGGCCCTCCTGAACGGCCTGTTCGCCGAACATTCGAACGTTTTGTGGCTACGCGAACAACTTTATAGGTGACTCGCCATGATTCGCTGTAAAAACAAAGATGGCGGCAAAAGATACAGCATTGTCAATTGAGACACATTGATTGTCAATGTAGCCATACATAATGCATACCAATGCATTCTTAGCGATCGTAGTATTATGTTAGTCTTCAACAAATATGTGTATGCTTGTTGATTGCTTCGGAGACCCTGATATTCATTATGACGTAATAAATATGACATCATGCTCGTCGAAGTTACGCGTGGCAACTCGTTAAGGAAGGCGAATATTACGGAAGCCCTGAAGGGCTATGTCTGCGAAAAAAACTATCTCGAGCGCTCAAGATAATTATGTCAAGCGCTCGAAATAATTATATCGACATATTATCTTGAGCGCTCGACATAATTATGTAGAGCGCTCGAAATAATTATATCGACATATTATCTCGAGCGCTCGACATAATTATGTCGAGCGCTCGAGATAATTTTAATACCACCGGATCTATTGCTACCGTAGGCGATGACACATGTTACATCTGCTGCAGCAGCAGCAACAGCAACAGCAACAGCAGCGACATCGGAAGCGGTAGTAGTAGTAGTAGTAGTAGTAGTAGTAGTAGTAGTAGTAGTAGTAGTATAGTAGTAGTAGGTAGTAGTAGTAGTAGTAGTAGTAGTAGTAGTAGTAGTAGTAGCGGCAGTAGTTGTTGTTGTTGTTGTTGTTGTTGTTGTTGTTGTTGTTGTTGTAGTGGCAATGATAGTGGAAGTGTTAGGGGGCGGGGGCGACGACGGCAACGTTGGTGGTGGTGGTGGTGGTGGTGGTGGTCGTGGAGGTTATAGTTCTGGTGGTGGTGGTGGTGGTGGTGGTGGTGGTGGCAGTGGTGTTGGTAGTAGTAGTAGTAGTAGTAGTAGTAGTAGTAGTAGTAGTAGTAGTAGTAGTAGTAGTAATAGTAGTAGTAGTAGTAGTAGTAGTAGTAGTAGTAGTAGTAGTAGTTGTTGTTGTAGTAGTAGCAGGAGTAGTAAGAGTAGTAGTAGCAGCAGCAACAGCAATATCAGCAGCAGTCGCAGCAGCGGCGCCACTTATAGGTGTGTTTATGGTTTCATTATAATGTTGGAACTCGTGGTATTAATTTGCACCCCGATTCTCCATCCATCAATATGTTTGTTCATCAGTCCGTCCGTTCATCTTGCAGGACGTGTCAAAATGTAATAAAGTTTCGTTTTTCTTCTTCAATAACTTAGGTTCTACTGGGAGCTTATTGATACAACTTTAGACCCAGGTTGATTCTGAGTCTTTGAAGAAGCCTCATATACTTTATCAGTCTACCTGCTCATGCGCACGCCCGACCGTTCATCATGCTGGGGATGTCTAAATCCGGGAATATTTTAGCATTTCTTTTATAGCTTAGATTCCTACTTCTTGGACAGGTGTAAATCCTTGTATATTCCCGGTTTTCGTTGATAACCAGAGATTTAATTGGAGTATATTATTGAAACATTAAATGTGTGTTGAAGAAGACATTTATTGTTTGCGCAAACTCATCCGTTCATCCGTCTGTCAGTCCCTCCATTCATTCATCTTGCCGGACATTTCAATTTTGCTTCAATATCGAAGGTTCTACTGGACAGAACATTGATACAATTTCTACAACGAAAATATGTTGATTATGCACATTAGTAGACGCATCCCGTATTTTGCCGTCAGTTCACCTTGCATGATATGTTTAAAGCCTAGTAGTAGAATAATTACAAGCTAAAATTAATCCGTCCCTGTTATGACAGTGAGGCAAATCTCACCTACCAGCTTCCAAACAAAAATCCGACCAGAGCAGCCCCAAGGGCTCTACCAGCCCACAGCTATAACAAGATTTTGGGATGGATCACACTAGCCATGTAGTTGGTAGTACTACTTTGGTCGGGGTCGGCCCCATCCAAGCCATAGATAGTGTGTGAACGTCCATTTAGGGACACAGCTGTGAGCAGTGATATAATCAGCATAGCGGGATCTACCAGGTCAGTGCATATGCACTGAACTGCCAATTAAGTGCAGCCATACTTAACTCAGAGTATCAGGCAAGAAGGTGAGCGTCTGTCCTGTCAGCAGTGATATGACCAGCATGGCCGGAACTACCAGTTCAGTTCCTGCCTTTCGAACCGCCAGTTCAGTGCATCCACACTTAGCCCATAGTCTTCCAGGCGCGAACGTGAGAGGCTGTGTCCTGGAGGGCACGGCCACCACAGCTGTGAGCAGTTGTTATTGACCAGCATAGCGAGAGCTACCACTTCGATCAGAGCATTTGCACTGAACTGTTAATTCAGTGCATCCGCACTTAGCCCCGTGTATCAGGCAAGAAGGTGCGCATCTGTGTCATGGAAGACACGGCCGCGACAGATGTGAGCAGTTTTCACTACTAGTTCAGTGCGTGTGTACGTATGGCACGCGGGGCTCTGAACACGTCCAGAAGCCCAAGAGTTGTCACCCTTATTCTGTGTAAGTAATAGCCAGATGTGAGCAGTGATATAACAAGCGTAGCATGAACTACCAGTTCAGTCCAACCGCACTTAACCCAGAGTATCCCAGGCAAGAAGGTGAGCGTTTGTGTCCTGGAGGGCACGGCCACCACATATGTGAGCCGTTTTCACTACTAGTTCAGTGTGTGTGTACGTATGGCACGCGGGGCTCTGAACACGTCCAGAAGCGTCAGAGTTGTCACCCTTATTCTGTGTAAGTAATAGCCAGATAGCAGTCCCATACTTATATCCACGAACCTGTCTGATCATGGAAAGCGCTGTCCAAGAATTGATGAAGCTATTGCGGGAAATGATTAGCAGCCTTGTTATATATGCAGAGAGTTGACAGCTCTGAGAGAACAGCCACCTGCCATCCTGTCCCTGTCTCTGCGTAGAAAGCATCCACGGTCCCCATGCCAGTGACTCCACATGCCACCCCACAGAGGCTACAAACACCAGCATTTGAGAAGCCCCCATACCAGCTCCACGTAACAAGGCAACATCAGCTTCTGTGAAGCTCACTCCGGTTCTATGACACAGGGCAACACCATATATTGATAAGCTCACAACGGCTCCAAAGAGCCGAATTTGATAATCTACTGGAGGACATCTTCAAGCAGGACAGAGTCCCATACTTCCTCAAAACATCATTTGCAATCGAACCTATCTGCGAGAATGGGTACTCCATGCTCATAGAGCAGATGGGGAGGATGCATAGGCTTAACTTGCAGGCAGCCAAAACAAGATCAAGAAAAAGCTGGTGGAAGAAATCCTTGACCTGAAGGGAGTGAAGTTCTGTATCTCGCTCTCAGGGTGACTCTGCATAAGTCGAAGAACGATGGAACAGAAGTGACCACAGACCCACTGTTCTGGTCTCAGCAACAGGCGCTCCGTACGGCAAGCGTCATTGGCGTGCCTGTGAAAGATACCAACGCCAAGGTGTTGCAAAGCTTGAGAACTGCACTCACGAGGGGGTCTGGCTGGGCAGTAGACCATGTTGATGCACTGTATCTCAACATCGCCAGTTGCGAAGCATTACGGGAGGTTCATATATAGTGCTCCCTCCTTTGATAAGAGGAAATCGTGCTGTGGTCAACGTTAAGAACAGGGATGGCCATTGCCTGTGTTGCTCTCCAAAGGCCTAGCAAAGCCTGGCTAGGGCCTGCGTAAGGCCTAGGTAATGCTTAGCAAAGTCTGGTTAAGTCCTAGTTAAGGCTTAGCAAAGGTAATGTCTAGGTAAGGTCTTACAAAGCTTGGATAATGCCTAAGTACAACGTAGCAACGCCTGGCTACGGCCTGAGTAAAGTCTATCAAAGCCGCCTAAGGCATAGGTAAGGCCTAGCAAAGCCTGGCTAAGGCCCAGGTAATGTCTCTGTAAGATCTAGTAAAGCCTGGCTAAGGCCTCGAGAAGGTCTTGCAAAGCTTGGATAAGCCATAGTTAAGGCGTAGCAAAGCATGGATAAGGCCTAAGTAAGGCCCAACAGAGGCTGGCTACGACCTAGAAAATGCCTACCTATGATCTAGCAAAGCCTCGCTAAGGCGTAGGCAATGTCTAACAAAGCTTGGCTAAGGCGTAGGTAAAGTCTATCAATGCCTGGATAAGGTCTACGTCAGGCTTAGCAAATCCTGGCTAAGGCCTAGGTTAGGCTTAGCAAAGCCTGGCTGGGGCCTAGGTAAGACCTATAAAATCCTGGCTACGGCCTAGGTAAGGTCGACCTAAGACCGATCAGAGTATCGCTAAGGCCTTAGCAATGTCCAGCAAAGTGCCTGGGTACGACATATGTAAGGCCTAGAAAAGCCTTGCCATGGCCCAGGTAAGGTCTACCAAAGCCTGGCAAGTAAGGTCTTGAAAAGCTTGGCTAAGGCTTAGATAAGGCTTAGCAAAGCGTGGCTACGGCCTAGGCAAGGCTAACAAACCCTGACTAAGGCCTAAGTAAGGCCTAGTAAAGCCTGACTAAGGCCTAGATAAGGCCTAAGTAAGACATAAGGAAGGCTAACTGAGGCCTAGCTAAGGCTTAGCAAAGCGTAGCTAATGCCTAGGTACGGTCTTGCAAAGCCTGGCCAACGCCTAGTTAAGACCTAGCAAAGCCTAGCTAATGCATGGCAATGAGCTATCAAAGCCTGACTCTAAGACCTAGGTAAGGTCTTGTTAAGGCTTAGCAAAACCTGGCTAAGGCATAGTTAAGGCTTACCAACGCCTGGCCCAGGACCCAGTAATGCCTAGGTAAATCTTAGCAAAGGCTGGCTAAGGCCTGAATAAGGCACGGCTACTGTCTGGATACGGCCTAGCAAAGCCTCTCGATACGGCATGGCAACGGCCTATCAAAGACTGGCTAAGACCTAGGTAGGTCTAGGTAAGGCTCAGCAAAGCCTGTAATGCCTAGGTAAGGCCTATGTATGGCTTAATAAAGCCTGGATTAGGACTAGGTAATATCTACGTACAATCTAACAAAGCCTGGCTATAGCCAAAGTATGGTTTTGCAAAGCTTGGATAAGGCCTAAGTCCGGCTTAGAAAATCCTGACTAAGACCTAGGTAAGGCTTAACAAAACCTGGCTACGGCCTAGGCAAGGCCTATCTAAGACCTAGCAAAGTCTCGCTAAGGCGTAGGCAATGTCTAGCAAAGCCTGGATAATGTCTAGGTAAAGTCTATCACAGCCTGACAAAGACCTAGGTATTGACCAGGCTTTGCTAAGATTTACCTAGGCCATACCTGGGCCTTTGCCAGGCTTTAGTAAGCTTTATCTAGGTTTCGCCACAATTTGATACGCCTTAAGTAGGCCTTAGCTAGGCTTTGCAAGGCATTACATAGGCTTTAGCCAGTCCTTAGACAGGACTTAGAAGGCTTTGCTAAGATTTACCTACGCATTACCTAGACATTGGCCAGGCGTTGTTAAGACTTATCTAGGACTCAGTCAGGAATTGCTAATCCTTAACATGGCCTTAGCCGAACCTTGCTAAACCTTATTTAGGCCTTAACTAGGCCTTAGCCAGAGTTTGCTAGGCAATACCTAGGCCGTATCCAGGCTTTGCAAGACCTTACCTTGGTCTTAGACTTTTATTGCTAAGTCTATGCAAGACCTTACATAGGTTTTAAACAGGCCTTAGCCGGCCCTTAGTCAGGCCTTAGCCATGCGTTAGACATGCCTTACCCAAGACTTAAAAGGCTTTGCTGATTTACCTACGCATTACCTAGACATTAGCTAGGCGTTGTTAAGACTTAACTAGGACTTAATCAGCATTTGCTCACCCTTAACAAGGTCTTATCCAGAGTTTGGTAAACCTTAGTTAGGCCGTACCTAGGCCTTAGCCAGGGTTTTCCAGGCATTACCTAGGCCTTATGCAGGCCTTGCAAGACCTTAACTTGGCCTTAGCCTGTTATTGCAAAGTCTATGCAAGACCTTACATAAGCTTTAGACATGCCTTAGGCTGGCCTTAGCAGGCATTAACCAGGGCTTTGCCAGACTTTGCTAAGCCATACATAGGCCTTAGCTAGGCTTTGCTAAGGTTTACATAGGCCTTACCTGGGCCTTAGCCATGCTTTACTAAGCCTTAACTAGGCCTTAGTCATGATTTACCAGTCCTTACTAGGCCTAGCCATGCTTTGTTAGGCCTTAGCCATGCTTTACTAGGCCTTACATACGCCTTAACCACGCTTTGCTAGGCCTTACATGGCCCTTACCTATGTTTTAGCCAGGCTTTGCTAAGCCTTACCTAAGCCTTATCCAAGCGTTGCAAGACATTACCTAAGCATTAGTCAGGCTTTGTTAAGCCTTACCTAGACCTTAGCCAGGCTTGTCTAGGCCACACTTAGCACTTACTTAGCCCTTGGCCAGGTTTTGTTACGCCTTCCCTAGGCCTTAGGTATGCTTTGCTAACCCTTACCTACTCCTTAGCCAAACTTTGGTAGCGCTTATCTAGGCATCTAGCCAGGCTTTAGTATGCCTCACATTGGCCTTACCTAGGCCATAACCATACTTTGTTAGGTCTTACCTAGGCATTAGCGAGGTTTTGATAGACTATACCTAGGCCGTAGCCAGGCCTTGCTAAGCCTTACAAAGGCTTTAACTAGGCCTTAGCCAGGCTTTGCTAAGCCCTAACTAGACCTTACCTAGCTTGTAGCCTGGCTTTGCTAGGCGGTTGCCATGCCGTAGCTAGGCCTTACATAGGCCTTAGCCAGGACGTATTCAGACCTTAGTCCGGCTTTGATAGACTTTACCTAGGCCTTATCCATGGTTTGCTAGACATTGCCTAGGCCATAGCCCGGCATTGTTAGGCCTTACCTAGGCCGTATCCAAGCTTTGCTAAGCATTACCTAGGCCGTAACCAAACTTTGCCAGGCCTTATCTGCGCCTCAGCCAAGCTTTGTAAAGACATTAGCCAGGCTGTGGTATTCCTTAGCCATGCTTTATTAAGCCTACATAGGCCTTAGCCACGCTTTGCTAGTCATTGTCCAAACTTTGCAAGACCTTACCTAGGCCTTAGCCAGGCCTTATCTAGACATTACCTAAGTCTTAGCCAGGCTTTAGTAAGCCTTGCATTGACTTTACTTAGGCCTTAGCCATATATTGCTAGGCCATACCTAGGACTTATCGAGGCTTTGATAGACTTTACCTAGGCATTAGCCATACTTTACTAGGTCTTACCTAGGCTCTACCTTGATCTTAGTCAGGCTTTGTTAGGCATTACCTAGGAGTTAGCCAAGCTTTGCATGGCCTTCCTGGGCCTTAGCCAAGCAGTGCAAGACATTACCTAGGACGTAGCCAGGATGTTCTGAGCTTTACAAAGGCCTTACCTAGGCATTAGACAGGCTTTGCTAAGCCTTACCTAGCACTTAACCAAGCTTTGCTAGGCATTACCTGTACCTTAATCAAGTTTTGAAAGACATTACTTAGGCTTTGCTAGACTTAAGTCAGGCCGCACCTAGGCCGTAGCCAGGCTTTGTTAGAGCGTACCTCGGCCTTAGCCAGGCTTTGCCAATCTTTAACTATGCCCTAGCCACGCTTTGCTAGGCCGTACCTGGGCTTTAGACAAAATTTTCAAGACATTACCTAGGCCATGGCCATGCTTCTTCTTAGCCTTACCTAGGCATTGTTGGGCATATCTAGGCTTTGCTAGGCCTTAGGCAGGCCGTACCTATGCCTTAGCCAGACCGTGTTAGTCCTTAGCCAGGCTTTACTAAGCCTTAGAACCTTACCTAGGTCATAGTTAGGCCTTAGGCAGGCCGTATCTAGACATTACATAAGTCTTAGCCAGGCTGTAGTAAGCCTTATATTGGCCCTACCTAGGCCTTAGCCAGACTTTGCTAGGCCTTACCTAGTCGTTAGATAGGCTTTGACAGACTTTACCTAGGCCATGCTTTGCTAGACATTGCCTAGGCTTTGGCCAGACTTTGCTCGGTCTTACCTAGGCCCTACCGTGGTCTTAGCCAGGCTTTGTTAGGCCTTACCTAGGCGTTAGCCAAGCTTTGCTAGGCGTTACCTTGGCCGTGGCCAAATTTTGCAACACCTTACCTAGGCCTTAGCCAGGCTTTGGTAGACCTTATCTAGACATTATCTAAGTCTTAGCCAGGCTTTAGTAAGCCTCACATTGGACTTACCTAGGCCATAGCCAGACTCTGCTCGGCCTTACCTAGGCCGTAGCGAGGCTTTGATAGGTATTGCCTAGGCTGTAACTAGACTTTACTACGTCTTACCTAGACCCTACTGTGGCCTTAGTCAAGCTTTGTTAGGCCTTATATAGGTGTTAGCCAAGCTTTGCCAAGCCTTAACTAGGCCCTAGCCACACGTTGCTAGGCCTTACATGGGCTTTAGAAAGCTTTGCAAGACAATACCTAGGCCTTAGCCAGGCTCTACTAATCCTTACCTAGGCATTGATGAACTTAGCTTGGATTTTCTAGGCCTTAGTCAGGCCTTAACACGGCTGTATTAATCCATGATTTACTAAGCCTTACATATGCCTTAGGCACACTATGCTAGTCCTTGGCCAAACTTTGCAAGACCTTACCTAGGCCTTATCCAGGCCTTATCTAGACACTACCTACGTCTTAGCCATGCTTTAGTAAGCCTTACATTGGCCTTACCTAGACGTTAACAAGACTTTGCTAGGCATTACCTAGGCCTTAGCGAGGCTTTGATAGACTTTTCCTAGGCATTAGCCAGACGTTGCTAGGTCTTACCTAGGCTCTACCTTGGTTAGGCCTTACCTGGGCCTTAACCCAAGCTTTACAAGACTTTACCTAGGCCGTAGCCAGGCCTTGCTAAGCTTTGCAAAGCCCTTGCCTAGGCCTTAGCCAGGCTTTGCCAAGCCTTAACTAGAGCGTATCAGTTCGTAACCTGGCTTTGCTAGGCCTTTGTAATGCCTCAGCTAGGCTTTGTTAGGCCTTGCCTAGGCGGTAGCCAAGCTTTGCCAAACCTTAACTAGGCCTTAGCCACGCTTTTCTAGGCATTACCTGGGCTTTAGCCAGCTTTGCAAGACATTATCTAGGCATTAGCCAGGCTTGCCAATCCTTACCTAGTTATTGATGGACTTAGATAGACTTTGCTAGGCCTTAGACAGGCCTTATCTAGGCCTTAATCAGGCTGTGTTAGACCGTAGCCAGGCTTTACTAACGCTTACATAGGCCTTAGCCATGCCTTGCTAGGCCTTACCTAGGTCTTAGCCAGACTTTTCCAGGCCTTAGCCAGGCCTTAGGCAGGCCTTAGACATGTTTTGCTAAGCCTTACCTAACCCTTAATGAAGCTTTGCAAGACATTACCTAGGCTTAGCTAAGCCGCAATTACGCCTTACCTATGCCGTAGCAGCTTTACTAGGCCTTATCTAGGCCTTAGCCATGCCTTGCTAGACTTTACATAGGCCTTAGCCAGACTTTGCTCGGTCTTACCTAGGCCCTACATAGGCTTTACTAGACGTTGCCTGACACGTGTGTCGATGCGTGAATGTGAACGTGTGTGAATTACTGATTTATTTATATTTGTCAATAAATAAACTCTGATAACATGTGCTTTGTCAATACAATCATCATCATCATCATCATCATCATCGTCGTCGTCGTCGTCGTCGTCGTCACAGCCAAGATTATCACCATCGTCATAAGTATCATCATCATCATCATCATCGTTACAACTAAGATTATCATCGCCATCGTCATTAGTAGCATCATCGTTATCATTATAACCAAGATAATCATCATTCTCATCATTATAACCAAAATTGTATCATTCCCTCCGTCGTCACCACGATAATCATGAGGTATCCCTGCAAAGGAGGACCCTAGCGTGGCTACTTAGCTAGTTTAATATAATGCCTTCTCCAGATCAATACATGTACAGAAGAGTCGTTTCCTTTGTGTTGCTGCTATTTCAACTAAGGAGTGGAGTGTAAAAATATGGTTAGATGTTGAATACCCACATCTGAACCAGGCTTGGGGTTTTGTTAGGATCTTTTCGTCGTCTATGAATTTACTGATTCGTGCACTTAGTATAGAAGTAAACAGCTTTCCTAAGCAACTGACCAAGGTTATGGGCCTATTGTTTTGTGGATAAATTATTTCCCCCCTTCCCTTTGTATATTGGTATGATCAAACTTTGTGTTCAAATATCCGGGACATAGACAGAGTCAAGGATTTTATTAAATAGTCAGTGATAGATGGGGTCATAACATCTTCGGTAGATATGACGTATTCATTCAGGACATCTTTAGATCCTGCCGATTTACCGTTTTTCAGACGTTGGATAGTCTTAGAGATTTCCTGATCTGTAATTTCATTGTTTAGTGTTGCATTTTGTTGAAATTGATTTACTTCAATTTCGTAGGTTCCTGGTATTGTATCTTTTTGATTTGTTGCTTTAAAGTAATTAAACATATTTTCTATACTTATTGACCATTTGTCTTTTTAGGGTCACATTGTTTAATACGTTTCCAATAGGAGTTGGGATCTTTGGTGTTTAGGTCTCTAATTTTGTCGTGGGATCTATTTTTATGTTGGAATATTGCTCTATTTATTGCCTTTTCGTATGATCTGCTAGTGTCTATCACATGGGTTCTTGTCATTTCTGATTTGTGTGCGCGGTGATTGTGTCAAGCACTATAATATTCCTTCCTGTTTTTCTTGCAATTAGCGTTAAAGCACGGGCGCATCTTCTTCGCGCCACAACGATTGATTGATTATTGAACGCATAACTAATATACAGGGCTGCATGTACCTCAGACAGCAAAGGACAGAATTTATGCACAATAAAATCCTTTACATTTTCTATTAACTTAAAGGACGAAATTGCGTAATCTACGACGCTGCTGATTTTGCAGGTAAGTTTTCCTATACCTACGCTCCAATTATAGATGCACAGATTATTGGAAGGCTATGTAGATAACGTACGTTCATTCTGACAAATAATACACACACGCACGCACGCACGCACGCACGCACGCACGCACGCACACACACGCACCCACACGCTACAAAGGCATGGATCTCGCCGGAATTTGGATCTACTTTTGGCCAGCATCATTCCATTGTTGATAAACAATCTTCGCCATCACAGCTCTTCTGAGTTTCAACCAAATACTCTACATTTATCAAAGTGTTATTTATCAATGTCGCTTAAGCTCGTTAGTTTTAACTCCTAGGTGTGTTCAGAAGTGACAAGAAACGAAAAAGTTTTCGAAACCCTTTTTGTTAGTGGAAATATAACTTTAGACGAATCATTATTGAAGACGTTGGAATTGTGTTGCAATGGCGGACAATTCTGATAGCGCTCGTGAGCATGGACAGGGTGAGCATTCTAATGCATCTACTCACGATATGAAACGGCAGAGGATATCGCCGTTGGTTAGTACAAGCCCGGCCAATTGGGCGATAGTTAAACTTAGGTCAGAACTAGCAAACTTGGGAATCTTTATACCGGCGGCGATGTCCAAAACACATGTGAAGAATTTGTATATGGAAAATGTCGGCCGCAGAAGGGAATTTCCCCCGCATGCTGTAAGGAGTAGAATTTCGTCTGACTGTAATGAAAATGTTGTTGAGAGTGCGCTAGGAAATAAACAAACTACATGTGTGTTAGGCGCGCCGTTAGAACTGGCAGAGACCTCGTCAGATGCGTCTCTTCCTATGAATTTGTCAAAGCTGTGCGTAGGAATACACTGCAATCTAGGGCAGACTGTACTAACAACGATAATGCTACGTTTCAGATGGTGTGCGCTAAGATGACGGAGATGCAGAACTCGATCTTAGGATTGCAACAATCCATGAATACTATCATATCTAACAAATCTGTGCAATCCCCACAAATTCCACAAGGTTCTGGTCAGGAAAATACCCTTAACTCGGCGTATGCCGCCCTCAATTCAGAAGCGGACTTACCATCGGCGAGAATACTACTTCCTTTTTCGTCCAACCGAGTTTTCACACATGTGGGTCAAAATACGGCGTCCCCTCAGAATGCATACCACATATTGACGTGGTAGCGGATTCCGTTAAAAAAACGAATCTGGGAGGGAAGGGACATTAATTTAGCATGTCTGTTAATCCCCAAGCTCGACGTGGAGAGCTATGGGAAACCTGACTCTGGTGATGAACATAAACTGGACCATCGATTACAAAGATATTTGAACATTTCCGAATTTATCACAACTTTCGAGAAATACAAACGTAATATGGGTTCCAAATTTCGCGGAAGACGAGCTGAACTTGAATGCTATGAAGCAAATATTGTTGAAATTTCCAACATCCATGGCCCAAGATTTTACGATTTCCACTGTCAGTTTTCGGCAAGGCCTACCACAGTATTGAAAGACAATAATATTAAAATAGATTGGTTCATCGGGGACAGCTCTCTATTGAGTATGGTACCAGGGTTAGCTCATGTGCAGGCTGTGGGTTTACAACACACAGCAGTCACTTCTGCTCTCAACAGCAGTTATCAGAGTGGATGGAAATCTACTTTCACTCGACCATACCAACCATTTAATCGACCGTACCAACCATTATAAGGCGTGCTTCAAATTCGAGCTAACAAAATAATAACAGGGATAAGGGGTCGGTTGAATGGCAAAGAAATTTGCAATAATGATAACGCAGGACAGTGTGGCAGACAGAACTGCAATAACGTTCATGCACGTGCCTCTTGTGGATCTGTTGGTCACACATCAAAATCTTGTAAGCAGTCTAAGCCAAATAACCGATGACTTCAGTCATCTGATATAAGACTTGATAGTCATGGGGCTTCCACACCTGTGAATATTGCTCGTTTGAAGCATGAATTACAGTACCAGCCTAATAACAATTTTGTATCATATCTGTGCAATGGCCTTCAAAATGGATTCGATACCATGGTTCACAATATATCCTTACCTATCAGAGTGTCAAAATGTACGTTCTGCGATGGCATAACCTGACATTGTAAGTGCATTAATCGATAGTGAAGTGCCAACATTATTTCTAGCTGGCCTTTCCAAAATCTGCCCTTTCCATTTTACAGGGTTAGTCCTATAGGCATCGCTATATGGAAATATCCTGGAAAACCACGCCTTATAGTAGACCTATCATCTCCTCATGACAACGAAGACCATCCAAGCGTCAATGATTTGATTGAGAAAAAGTATTGTCATTTGTCATGTGTTAAAATTGATGACGCTATCAAAATACGTCAGTCATTAGGGGATGGGGATGACAGATAGAGCATATGCTTTTAAATTAATGCCTATTATGCCTTCGCAATCGCATTTATTTTGCATTAAATGGGGAAGTCAATATGAATGAATGAATGAATGATAGTGCATTTATATTGCGCTGAACTCCATGCGATTGCATGCTCTAAGCGCTATACATCTCATCCCCTGTTCATTTGACAGTGCCCCGGCAGCCACATACGGCGCACATAGAGCTATCATAAAAGCCTTGCATTTAGTTGTCGTTCTTCCCCCAAGATATTTGCTACTTTGTCAGTTGCAATCTGTTGGGTAGCAAAGGTGAACTATGGTATCGAACACATTCTTCATATATTAGATGATTTTCTCACAAGTGATCATCCTGACAACTGTGGTGAGCGAAACATGGTTATACTATATCTGATATTTAATAGGTTGAATTTGCCCTGTAGGTGGGGCTTAGAATACACCTTCCGTATCCTCTGCGTGTCGTAAGAGGCGACTAAAGGAGGTAAGGGTGAGGTAACCCTGACAGAAACCTCGAGTGCTGAAGACGGAGGTTCCAGGCCGCACAGCGCACTCTAATAAACCATGGATCCACGCACTTAACGCTTATGATCATGTCGATAGTCACTTACAGGACTGGCGGTATGATCAGCGAACGAAAAGAAGAAGAAGAAATAGGTTGAACATTCCGATGGCAAAAAACAAAGCTGCAGGGCCCACAATAGAGTTAGAGTATCTGGGTATAATTTTAGACTCAACAAAAATGGAGGCTAGGTTGCCTAGCGATAAGTTAGATAGGATGTCGCACATGTTACAGTCCCGTCAGTCTGCTACAAAAACTGAATTATTACAGCTTTTGGGACATCTGAATTTCGCAAGCAGGGTGATAATTCCAGGTAGGGCAGTTGTGTCACATCTCATAACTCTATCCATGACTGTCAAAAAAACTCAATCATTACGTGAGACTTAATAATGACTGTAGAGAAGACATACATATGTGGTCATATCGTCCGTCTAATTGGAATGGCATTTCTGTTTTTCATGATACGAAAGTTACTTTAGCCGACGACTTTGAATTGTATACTGACGCATCAGGCACTCTTGGCTTTGGGGGCTATTTTCAAGGTCGGTAGTTTTCGGAGCCCTGGCCAGAAACCTTAACAATGTTGGTATCAGGTGAGAAAGAACTTTCGATTGTGTTCAAAGAACTGTACCCTATCGTAGTGGCCAGCTTTTTATGGGGTCACCTGTGGGGTAAGCGTCGCATCATGTTCAGGTGTGATAATCCCGCTACAGTGGTCATTTTGCTCAAAGGTCGATCCAAGTCAAAACACATAATGCCATTAGTTAGAAGACTGACACTATTAGCAGCGACACACAATTTTGTTGTTATGGCTAACCATATAGCAGGCCACACAAATTCTATAATGGATTCTTTATCTCGATTACAGGTGGCCAGATTCAGGCAGCTGGCACCCCATGCAGAGACGCTCCAATGCACTGTATTACCAGCAGAAGATATTTTTTGGAACTCCAACCAGTCGTCGAAAGATTGTAGGAATCGGCTTTACCTCCAAAGACCAAATGTACATACAAAACACGTTTAAATACGTATATTCAATTTCTCCTGCTTACCGGTACTATTAGCTATTTTTCGCCCACAAATCTGCCTGTGGATGAGGACACCCTTATTTATTTCGTAGCACATTGTGTCGACAAATGTAAATTCATGTATGCCACAGTAAAATTGTACTTATGTGGCATCCATTTTATGTGCTTACAGCATAATGTTCGGTATCCTTCTAATAACCAATTGCAACGCTTGTAAGCAATTCTATCTGGTGTTAAGCGGCATCAAAGTAATAGTCCTAAACTCAGACAACCAGTAACTTTTAACATCCTCAAGCAGGTTTGTTTATTCTTACAGAATGGGTGCTTTTCCCCATTCTTAGATTTGGTAATGGAGACTGCTTGCACAGTGGCATTTTTTGGTTTCTTGCATTGTGGTGAGTTCACGGTCAATGGCACATTCGACACAGCCGCAAAGCCGTGCATCAATGACATGTCTATCCTTCAGGATGAAATAGGTCTAGCGCTAAAAATGTCAAAAACCGACCCCTTCCGTGAAGGAATCACAATTTCCTTGTTTAAAACTGATAGTACTATCTGCCCATACCAGGTTTGTCAAAAATATATTGAAATCCGTGCTAAGTCGAATCCAACACCTTGCATGTCATTATTTGTGTCAGAAGATGGAACTGTCTAGGTCAAAGGTTACATCCATATTTAAACAGATCTTAAACCACCTTAGCATCGATGCAGATTCATACAATGGTCATAGTTTCAGAATTGGCGCCGCCACCGCTGCTGAAGATGCACACATTGAAGATCACTTACTAAAGAATTTAGGTAGGTGGTAATCAGACGCGTATGTCCGTTATATAGGAACACCCGCAGCTACAATTAAGCAAACCCAAATTATGTTGAGATCGATCCATTAACGCATGTGTTAAAGAGATAGTCTTTGTATAGGTTTATCTGATCACATAGTATCGTAATTATAGTACTGAATATTGAAATCTTACAAGGGTAATTACCAATATATCATTTTCCATACTCATTAAGTTTTTCTGTCAACAAGTATTTTAATTCTGCGCTGCCTCTGTATGTACACGACTGCAGTCTATGCGCACACTAATGTTATTTCCTTTATTCACTATGTATGATCAGTGTTTCACCATGTTGGCAGACTAGTATGTGGTGTTATGGTATACTGCTTACACGTTCACTCTCCAAGCTCAATTGGGTAATTAGAGTTCTCTCCCTTGGGATATCACGAGCCTAAGCTTCAATTTGTCACACTTATACATATTCAACTGTCACAGATCACTGACGATTGATAAATTTTGAAATTATTCAATTATAGCGTCATTATTCATGTATCAGGATTTAAATTTTTTTGGCAATACAATCTAATGTATCATCGTGTGTGTGTAATCTTCAGATTCATAAGGGAGGCTTTCATAGGTTAGGGAGCGTTTCGGTTGGTCACTCCCTCATATATTTGATGTTGTTTAACCCTTTACCACTCATATCAGCCACAAAGGGCTTCTGCAGTGGTCTTGAGAAATGTCCGTTTGCGGACCAGGAAAGGACTAATTTTGAGGATTTACCACTGGAATGACTAGCTAGATAACGAGTTTCTCACTATCAAGTTATTTCAAAATTACCTCCCCTGCAATATGGTTGCCCACGCCATGTAGGTTATTCACAACATCTGAATAACTTGGGTTCTACTAGAGGGATTTCTCAAATTCACTCCAGTGAGAAAATTTCAATGTCTTTTCTTGCTCCGCAAATGGATTTTTCTAGAAAAAAATTGAAATTTTCTCAAACAGATTCGAGCGTTAAAGGGTTAATATTAATATGTCATTATTCATATTATCACGCAATCATCTACTTTCATGTATGCAGATTTGAAAATGTATATAGTTTTATTTCAGGGCTACGCAAAGCTTATTTAATAAACAATATGTAAGCATAAGTTACAGCTTTTTCAATTTAGTATGTTTACCTTCACAACGGCATGAAGTTTACACCTTCAGGATTATAATATTATAATCTGGTCTTATTTGTTTGTTTGTTTGTTTTAGTTGGTTTATTGGCCCCTTACACCGAGATGTATTTGGGCCATGACTCGCTCTTAGAGGTGATTCCCCGAAGGGATGCGTTGCTTCCTCGAAGGGTTGCTCTAAATAAGTGTTAAAACTGAAAAATAAAAAAATTATGATGTTGCTCGGGGAGTATGCGGTGCCTGTTGCTGCCTAATGAACTGTTGTTGGCGGGTGTAAGTGTTGGATGCAGTGTAAGAGTGGGTGGAATGGGGGGGTACTTTATTTCACTTGGGGGTAGGATGGGGACTCAGGGGCTTCCACCGTGGGTCAGAGATTAAGTTTGCATTCTCATCGAATCAGGAGGAAAATCAATTCCGCCACCACCACCATGCCACACACCCCCAAGGCCTCCTACAAAAGCCCCACTAAACACGGGTGTTGGAACCAAGAGTCCAGCTACCCCGCCAGTGCCCCCCCCACACATTATTAAGCCATTTATTAGAAATATTGTCTGAAATGGCCACTCAGAGTCAAATTAGCAGAATTTTCCCGGGGGAGGATCCTAGGACCGCCTAATTATCCAGAGTATTAACCCAGGGACCCACCCCATACACCCTCCCCCACCCCCATTGCAGCCTAAATACTCTCTCCAGGATTGAAGTTTTTCAAAATTTTCTGATCTCACCTCCAGGGGGATTTGGATGGGAGAAGAATTGGATGGCATGGCGAGTGTGCATCCATGCGAAATGAGGTGTGGTGGGGTGGACACCCTTGATAGGGGGTGGAGGGCAGTCTGTATAATTAAATCTATAAAATGAACTCAGGTGAGAATTATGAAATAAAAATATTAAGAGATGAAAATCATCATCATTGTCAATGTTATCAAATAAAATTAATTAAACTTAGATAATTTCCATGTGATTAAATAAACAAGAAACACGAAAACTAGAGAACAGAATATCTAGTGTTTGTAAAAGAAATATCCTGGGCAAAAACTTAGAATTAAAACCTGTTGCTATTTGAAATAATAGGTTGATTGCGAATGATGTTATATAATGGAAATTATTTTTTTGCAATTCAAGCACTGTTGAATGCACACTCTCAGATGTTCATTTACAGTTCGAGAGAAATTTATATTTGAAAATTTTCGATGGAATGACTGGTTCGGTTACCGCGCCAGTCAGTTCAGTGGTACATTTTCAAAAATAGTCTTGTTTCGATAACTGCTAAACTTAAAGAGAAAATACATTTAGGTTGTCGGAAATATAAAACAAAGCGAAACGCCACGTCCGAGATAGATGCAAGCAAACCGGCAGCAACTTGAGTGATGAATGCTGGGATTTACATTCAGCAGAATCATGAAAACCCTGAAAACATTTTAATGTACACATTTCTATGTGAAATAATAGTGAACAACCAACCCGAGAACCAACATCTTATAACCCTTTCCCAACTAGTACTCCAAATGTCTCCCCAAGCTTGTAGGGTTTTTTTTACAATTTTCTAATCAGTCCCCAGGACTCCCTAGGGGTGTTTGGAGGGGGTAGAGTGTATGCATCCATGCCATAAGGGGTGGGCCACCCTTAATCGAGGTAGAGGGGAGGGCAGTCTGAATGAATAAATCTGGAAAATGAAATTAGATTATTTCCATGGGATTAAAAAAAACCCAGGAAAAATTAAAATGGAAGATCTGGTACGTGTAATTACAGAGCAAGAGAAGATTATCCTTGAAAACTTACCACTGGAGTGACTGCCTCGTTTATCGAGCCAGTCATTCCAGTGGTAAATTTTCAAAAATAGTCCTCTCTTGGTCTGCAAACGGACGAGATTAGAAAGGCCTGTGTTATTATTAAATCGTGATAATTGTGATCAATCTGGTCGCTGTGAACTTGCCATTTGAAATTTTGACCCCAAATTGTTCACATTTCTAGATGACCCCTAGGGGTGATCACCCATGCAGTTTGGTCAAGATATCTCCAGTTATAAGAAAGAATTGCAACACCACAAATTTACGAAAACTAACACCACAAATTTACGAATACTGGTAATTACATATTTTTCTTCATTATTTCACTTAGGAGAACCCCCTGTTTGACAGTGAGGGCTGCAAGACTACATAACATTGATTATTTCAGCTGTTGGCTAGCTAAGCTTAGTGATTCAAATAATATCCCTTGTCATATTTGCTTAAGCGCTCAGACTTATATATTATTGCTTGTAACATATGCTCAATTTCATATGTAGTACCAGGTGAATGGCTAAGCTCAGTTATTCAAATTATCTCCCTTGTCATATTTTTTTAAGGGATAACTAAGACTTATTTAATTTATTGTTTTTAAAATAGGTTCAATTGCGTAAAGATTTCACATGTCATCACCGGTTGATCGGCTGAGCTTAGTTATCCTGATTGTCCCCATTGTCCTATCTTTTCTTAAGTGATTCAGACTTATATTATGTTATTGTTTGTAGTGTGTGATATTTTTAATTCATATGTTATTATTAGTTGAATGGCTAAGCTCTATTATCCAGATTATTTCCCATGTCTTATGATTATGATATTTTCAGATTAATATAGAATCATTATCAGCATAATATCATTATCAGTTGATTAGCTAACTTGGTTACTCAAGTATTTGTACCTCCCTTGTCACAATATGCTCAATTTCATATAATAGTAGCGACTGTCAGTAGTATGTACTCAGTTTTGTTTCTCACTATCAAGTTATTTCAAAATTACCTCCCCTGCAATATGGTTACCCACGTCATGTAGGTTATTCACAACATCTGAATAACTTGGGTTCTACTAGAGGGATTTCTCAAATTTGGAGGGGGGAAGGTGATCCTGAGGATATATCGTATCACATATGAGCAAGGGATAATAATGACTTAGGTCTTACAGTTGTAAATCTGAATACACTGATTATCTTGTATAATTGATGATGCTTATACAGCATGATACTGGTGGTTATATGATAGCCATTATAATAATTGAACTGGCGTTAGCTATGCATACCTTGTATGATGATGGAGTGTGTCAGATGAGGTACATATATCTGCGCCGCGGTTGAATCGATGACTTACCTGTCTTGACTTGGACATTATTTGCACACAAAGAATCACAACCATCAACCCATTTTCCATCTATTTAACACTGTTACGGCACTGAAATTTCAGTGCAAAGAAAACTTCTAATGAATCATGCACATATATTCATGGATTAGGTAGTTGTAAAAATATCACTTTCATATCTAATGACATAGATATTTGGGCATACAATCTGCCCAAATATCAAAGTATTTGTATATTAATTCCCTATATTCAACCGCAATATTCATTTGGGGGCAATTGGCTATTATTCATTAACAATCACAATAACCAAGTTTTGGCCAGATTTAAGCTATATTCATGATTCTTCATTAATCTTAAATTCCGCCAAATTCATCCAGTACTCATCGACCCACTCAGGCGGATAAATCAAGTTAATTGGATCTCACTCGTTTTCAAGCTGGATGATCACATCCATGCTTCTTGCCATCTGGTTATTTTAACACAATAGGTTCCTGGACGATCACGTCTCTTCTTACTGCTATACGGGGTTGACAAGTTTCACTAGTCACCAGCTCATGTAACTTATATCATCAGTCTATTGCTACACCATGTGAATAATGTAAATCCTCACTGGCTCACGTGGCAAAATTGTTCTAGTAGTTTATCTATACATGTTCGTGCTATACCGAGTTGAGAGGTTACATTCATTTCTGGCTTTTTTAGACATATTTTATTGTAGCAAATGTACAAAGGGATCGGGCACAAGTTCTAGCAACTTACTATAGCCCTCTCCCTACAGATATACTAAATGGTAGCATATAAATAACGTTTAACCTATGTACAATTTAAATCTACATAGACTAATCTGAGTAGCAGAGAGACAGAAATATTTGCTGAAAGAAGTCGAGTGAGAGAGATAAAGAGATAGAGAGATAGAGAGAGAGAGAGAGAGAGAGAGAGAGAGAGAGAGAGAGAGAGAGAGAGAGAGAGAGAGAGAGAGAGAGAGAGAGAGAGACAGAGAGAGGGAGAGAGAGAGAGAGAGAGAGAGAGAGAGTGAGAGAGCGAGAGAGAGAGAGAGAGAGAGAGAGAGAGAGAGAGAGAGAGAGAGAGAGAGAGAGAGAGAGAGAGAGAGAGAAGCAACATGATTCACTAGTGATAATTATTATTATTACAATAATTATAAAATTAAACCTGCTATAATCAAGGCATATGTTACTGTCAAGGCATATGTTACTGGAAATTGAGAAAAGCTTAAGGAGTCTACGCCCACGTTCTCGAAGCTATCCCTTTGACAGCGATACAGTCACTCCACGCGTAAAGATAGTAAGTAACTGTATCGGTATCCCCGATATTTCTGGCTCATATAGCAAAAATAGATTTAAAGGATGATCCCATCTATTGTGTTCCATCTAAGCTGAGTTTATGAGTGCTGAAGCAACAGGTGGTATTGTCAGATAATTTCTTAAGGTAGAGTCGAGTCTGCCCTGTATGCCAAACCATTGTAAGTAGGATAGATTTAATAAATGTGGTACAAATGAATTCAAAATCTTCGGCTTGGTTATTTGATCGGTATAAATGTATTTATAAATATCTATGAGCTTATGCCCAAAGGAGTTTGCTTTATGTTTACCTTGTGTTATGTGTATTGGTAACATCTTGGCAATTGAGTCATTTTGATCATCAGTATCCAATTAACAGATAGCATTCAGTTGGTGATCAGTCTCCAATATCTTATTTAAATTGCTAGTCCTAGTATTAAGGTCTCCAGTAAGTATTAGTGAATCTCATTATTATTCTTCTTTTCATTCACTGATCATACCACCTGTCCTGTAAGTGACTATCGACATGATCATAAGCGTTAAGTGCGTGGATCCATGGTTTATTAGAGTGCGCGTGCGGCCTGGAATCTCATTAGAGATGTAATTTCCTGGTCTAGAACGCCAAATGATTGGTCGGAAATGAATTTTGAAGTTTCAAAGGGTCTATAAATCACTCCTAATAGCACATTGTTTTTATCCGTGTGTAGGTATTATCAATCTTTATCCACATAGTTACCTCATATCAAAGACAAAAAGATCGTACCATCGACGAACTTCTCACCTGGACTTCAATAAGGCTGTTAAACCATGGTTTAGCCTAAACCTGGTAACAAATCACTACTTAAACTGAGTAATAAGAAATGCATGTCCAAGTTTAACCTTAAACTGTGTCCGTATTAAGATAGCGAGTCTAAAGTAGGTAACGGCATAACCCATGTTAAACAAGTTTATATCTCCGAAAATGTTGGTCCCGATCCCAGGATGATACATAATAAAGAAATATTAGTGACCATTGTGACGCTGCCAGCGACAGTTAGTTAGTGTTGAAGAAGTGACCGAGATGGTCACGAAAGCTACACTCAAACAATTTCTACATCCCGAAACTAATGTTTCTTTATTACATGTTTGTATCTTTTTAAAGTGTATGTATTTAATCTGCATTCATGTAGTAAAATCGTTTATTTTATAATATCGACGCATTTGCCCTAACACGGTCATTTTTCCCAGTGACAAATATAGAGCCATATCCCGCCCTCCGGGCGAACATATTGATAGCGTAATTTTAAATAGCCTTTCTTGACAGTCAAATACTAATCTATTAAGATTAAGATTGATCGACACAGAAAGAAGATGGAGTATTCTTTTAGATTCTGCTTATTTGAACGTACATACTTTTAATCAGTATATATTTATTTCCCGACGACAGATATATGTTTGGCCAGTAACTTTAGTTACATAATCTCGAATCACAATCCAATATCAAACATTTCGAAAAGGTCTTGTTGTGATTAGTTAAGCTTTGATCAAGAACATTTTAATATCTTCATAGAAAATGTTAATTTGCAGGCCAAGAAAATCTTATCGAAACAGGCATTCCAGTGGTAAACCTGCAATAATAGTCTTCTCCTGGCCTGAAAATTGACCTTTTTGTACGTTTTGCCTGGCTTGATGGTTGAAGAGTTAAGCTGCGCATATGTACAGGTAGCCCTGTCCATAACCTCTTGCATCTGGCGCCAAGATGTTGGCTCTTCAGGACTGGTGGTCGCAGCACAAACCTGCCTTAAATAACCACAACAATGTGACACAAGAATCATCTTAATCTACTTATATTATGTGATCATCTAATTTAGGGACCACGTAGAGACCATCGTTATATTGGTCATAACGTGTAGTTTAGAGGGTATGTCTCGCTGTTATCCTTTCATAGAACCGGGAATATCCGGTTTAGACACAGCCTAATGGTGTACCACATACCATTATTAATCGATCTGGATCAACAGTTCATGAGAACAAAATGCCAGAATACATATATAATAACTGCGTTTAAAATCTAATATTCAAGCAGTTTCATAATTGTCTTACTTCCAAATATTTTTTGGAAGTGAATTTTACCAAGGTATTTTGAAGTCTAATACATCTACTACGTCGCGAAACATCCAACTTGTATATTGAATCCTTGTCTCCATTTCACTATCTATAGTATATGTTATAGAATTATCATAGCGTGCTTGAGAGGCCATCAATAATTAGAAGTCTGTTATTAAAGGTTTTTATTATCCGATTCTTTGAAGGCAGGATTTAAGTACGCAAATTTATTTCCTTTAGATTCGTCCTCTTTATCAGATGTCTTTGATGATACTCTGAACTTGTTCGCCTCTTTCCTGGTAAAGAATTAAAGTGTAGTTAACATAAATGTGGGTGAATAAAAGAAAAACAATAAACCATTCAACGCTAAGGATAAAATAGGAACAATGGATAGATCCGATCTGTCATGAAAGTATCTGACGTCAGAATCAAATACGTCATCTGTTGGCTGATATCACAATCATAATGACGTAGGTCGGTTACGAAAACACCAAACGACCATAACGAAAGTGTCTAGATTGTATATCTTTAAGGTATTTACAATTTAAAAAATATTAAATGTTGAAATAAATTTGCATGGAAGCCGTTTCCCCCCAGTCAAATTAATTTCAAAATATTTAACAGGTTATCTGTATAGTTAACTTGGCATTTGTGTCCTGGAAATTCAGATTAGTAGAATCGATTCAAATTAAAGTTTTATATATCTTCCATCACACAAATGCAAGCCTACGTGGATTCAGGGAAGCTGATTAATACTCATTAAATTGTGAATAATGAATGGGTCAAAAGTTCAAGTTGGTAATATCGTCATCATTCGTGCGCCATCCACTCATGGAACGTTGGCTGTAATGATCCTTCACCGTTCCTTATCCTCGCCACCTCCGACACTGGCGTGTATACCTTGTTCAGTTCA